>JAQGBQ010000078.1:0-45334 GCA_034698485.1 Vertagopus arboreus
TCTACTGAGTATCTCGTGATCTGCCTTCTGCGCTTGCTTGACTCACAGTCAGATAGCGATATTATAATAGTAGATACATAAGCTTGCTCCTAAATAGACATAGACACAACGCCAGGGCTATTGCCTTTAGGTTTTATTTTCAAAAGGTCCATTGAGACAACCAGACATTGTTGGAAATGAACCTGAGAACTACATAATTAGTTACGTGGGTTGGGCACATTTTCACCACTTAATTCAATACCATATTATTTTCTCTGTTCATAACGTGTGCCAAAAAGGTGTGCATACGCAAGTTACATTGATTCATGGACGATGGGTATTGAATTAGTGAACGACGTGCACTTGCACTTATTGTAATTGGCAATTCTTACCATTGTCAATACAGGCATCACGAATATTATTCATTTTGGGGCACAATTCCGGATTTTAAAAATGTGGGAATATGTCACAATCACATTTTCAATTGATATGCGAAGGATTCGTAATAACATTATTCAGTTTGAATGAGCATGATTAAATTGATTTACGAAATATTCTGCTTCATATTATATCCATTTTATTTTTAAAATGTACTTGAAACTCCTTGACAAGTCAGGAATAAATAAACAGCTTTAAAGTTTAGGCATTCCGGTTTGATTCAACAACAGAATTGTTTTCTTCAGTAAAATGAACTTGTGTTTTTACTCAAGTGTCGCGTGCATATCTAATAGATCTATAATCTAAATCCGAATCTAAAAACTACAAAATTAAACAGAATTTAACCCACATTTGCTAAATATAGAGTGAGGTTATGAGCTAGGATACAAATACGATGAAATCCCACCGACCAGCTGTCAGCACTACTTATCTCAACACAAAGGACCCAAGGGGGATCATATTGGACAAGGAAAAATAGCCCTTTTCATCTGCAATTTGAGTGTTCAAAAGAGATATAGAATTTTGTACAGAACGTCTGATCATCCATTTGTAAAGGGATCTAGGTGTATTACTTTTGTCTGTAGTATGCAGTCCTTTAGCTTGTTCCCTAAATCCAAATCAAACCAAACCGAACCTAACCCAACTAACACTCGACTCAATCCAAATACGGCACAATTTAACCACGGTTCGATGCAACTCTACTATCAACAGGAAGCTAATTCGTCCTTTATCCGCGGCATCCGCACTAAATCATGCCTCTTTTAGAATCAAAACCTTAATTTCGAAGATAAAACATAGTAGACATAGGACACATAGACTTAAATATCCCCAAAAGCAAACCAAGAGATTATTTCAATCCTATGGACAGCATGGATTCCAAAAATTAGGAAATTGAACCAACAACCCAAAATCCAAATACCTTCTGACAGGAACATAATATATCTCAATCCACGGTTCACATAAACAACTTCATTCAATCTCAAATCTTTTCGAATCCCAGCCGGTAGAAAACAGAGAGAACAATGAAATAGAGAATATTATTATTTTGAAACCAATCCACAGCCATAGAGCACTAACCCAAGCTATTCTAAATTGTCTAATTAACTCAAAACTCAAGGCTTATACTTTTCAATCCGGTCTTCATTGTATTTGGATTGTGTTGTGTGTGTACAATTTCATCTCACTTATTCCTTTGTTGTTGTCAAAGCTCTTAGGGATGTTTTGGGTGCTTTGGATATGCTGCACATGGTACTCGATCCCTTTAAGTACTCTTAACAGAAGCGAAATAGAAAAGAAAATACTTAATCCCCTTAAAACGAGAACCTCAAAAATGAGGAAACAACTCATTAAGGATGAAAAATCTAAACAAGATAGAAATGGAAAATCAATTCAATAAAAAATATATTATTTGACATCAAAAATAAATTCAGGTACATTGTTTGTTTCGTTTATAACCAAGTTAAGGATGACCCATAACTCATAACTATAAATTCAATTTGTTATTCATAACATATAATATATGCAAAGCTTGCTGCACATTCAATAAGTTTAAATGTTACAAATTAAGAAGTGTATTGCTTGAAAAGGCTTAATAAATATTGTTACAATCCTGTTGTAGGTTGTTCAGAAACATCATTAATTTCTTTTACTGGTATCTACCAACGAATAGCAAAACAACCTAGGCATTCTATGTTCGATTTTCTGACTGGGTTATTTTTTTAGAGAAACTTTGGAATTCACAAATACCTAAAATTAACAAATGAACAAGGCAATTTCCGGTTCATCAAATTACATCCGCAGAAAGGGCCGAAGGCTTAGAAATGGATTTGTGGAAGTGAAAACATGGTAAACAAAAATTACTAGTCATTACAGTTTTTTTTAAGCAAAAAAAAAATCAACTTCAATTTATTTCACACCAGATTGAAAGAACGTCCAACGCTTGTTTAATAACATTGGATGAATATTTGAAATCTGTATTATCAAAATTTTTACAAGGCCTTAAAAATATGCTATTTACAAATATTTTTAAAGGAAAAATCATCCAGCAAGTTAAAACGCCGGCGGATCGTACAAGAAGCAATGAATGACTAAAATTCGAAAAGCCAATAACTCTGAATTCAGAATTCTTTGAAATCTTAAATCCAATCAATTCAATATCCGTCTATTAGGCCTATTCATCACCCTTTTCGTATTCAAAATACAATTACTTTCATCTACCCACCGCTCAAATACCCTTAAGCAATACTCGTACATGAAAATTCCTGTTCAACACTTATTGAGAACAACGGAGAACAGCGAGATAAAAAGATGTCCTTCGGCTTCCGTCTTTCAATACTCAATTCAGTACTGACAGGCCGACTTGCTTGTATGTACTTACAACTGCTTGACTGAAGAATCAAGCTTGTAATTTCTAAAGTAGGTTGGCTCAAAAAGCGGTTGCTGAAAAAGGTTTGAAGGATCTGACGACTTCCCTGCTATAACTATAAGCCATTGCTGTACAATTCCCAATTGTAGAAGCCTTAATTCGATACCTAAGGGTGTTTAAATTCAAATAGTTAACGGAATATTGGTAGCAATGGCAATAATGGGCATTCAGCAATGCTTCAGTGACTAAGGGAGCCTTCGACTGTTCGACTTTTCTTTATTGAATTGTCCTCACCTTGGGGCTAAACTTTTTGAACATTTTTCTCTCTTTTTTGAAAATGTTCCCATCACTCGTTTGCTCTGGGTCTCAACAGAAGTTCAGCCATCAACAAGGCTTGAATTGATGTCCTGATGCTTTTATTGTTACACAATTCAATTCTCTGGAGACTCAATGTGAGAAACTTTTGTTCAATTTTATGACAGGAGGCTGGCTTTTAGATTAGAACATTCTACATCAACACCAACAATGCTACCGACCGACGGCTAAGCAAGTGACGATTGGTTGTCCTAAAAAAGATCGTAAATCGAATATTTTACAATCCAATTCTCAACAATCATAGAGCTTTGATATAGCATCCAACCTACATAGAACATATGAATCTCATGCAAAAAATTGAGATTTAGAACAAACGTAGTGGAACTGGTAGGAGTATTTGACGATGACTGTCAAATCCACCCATTCTTTAACTTTTGAACATACCAGCATTTCAATTACTTTTTGTGTACAAAAACTTTGTATTTTTCTTCAACATTTACATAGGTTAGACATAGATGTATCAGTAGAATTGAAATTAAAATAAAACAAAAGTCAGGTGAAAAAACGAGACAGAAAAGCTCAATCAGTAGGGGATTTTGATTCCGTCCGACGTTAGTGCATCATATATAATATAAATATATAGAGCAAAGGTATCAGTCCCAGATGATGTAATCATTATCATTATCATCTAGCGGTTGAAGTTACATTACCCGATAGGTTGATTCTGGGTACCAGTATATAAATAATTTACAAGGAATAGTAATAAATGACGGTTAATGGTGATGATGATCAAAATGATGAAAATGAAAACAGAAGGCTGCCGCCTCCCTCTGCTCTGGTAGCTCTAAAGGTTTTAATACTTCATCTCCATTGTCATAAAAAGTTAGGTAATACAATAGCCTACCAACAACTAACTAAGTCTATCCAACAGCTTGGCTCATTTGTAAATACACCTTTGGCTATTCACTTCAGAATAGAGATGTATCTCTGTCATCGTTGTTGAAAAAAGATTACCTTTATAGCGATCTCTGTATTTTCTATCGGTAGTACGCATTACAGGTAATATGCCCGATCGGTTACTCACAAGTTTGAGAGTAGCCTTGTAAATATAATACTTTTTGCTTCGTCATCCCCATTTTCTCATCTAACTCATTTTTTACGCCTAGATAATTTTACGCCACGTATGTCCCCGACAATTTGCCTGGAGTAAATTACAAGGTAGAGTGAATAAGGTTCTGACCAACTGCCCAATCATTTTTAAATTTTGAACAATTCTCGTCTCTTTGTAATAATGCTATCAGCAAGCACTTAGACAAAACTATGTGGAAATTAGGTGTCATTTATACCCTGTAATTTACGAAATAGAAATTATGACTAGGCTGCACTAACCACATTTGTTCACATTTAAAGCCTTGTAAATTGGTGTCTTGGTAGAAGTGCTAAAACCAACAGAGCAAAACGAAATCATCTTCATAATGCTATCGACGACGATGCGTCATCCAGCGGGTTGAAAATCTCTGATTCATATTTAAATTGACAATTGTCGCTATAACCAGCTTAGTTGGAATTATAATGATAATAGACGTCCAACTATCTGTTCGAATTGTTAAACCTTTCAATATCATTTCATATTTGATGTTGGGTTGATGCCATTCATCACCCCTTTGTATGACACTCCCGATTGTGGACTCTTGATTGTCAATTTCACTTATTATATTCCCTATTAATTGTTATTACTATGCAATAGTAATCTACTCCGGCACAGGCCTGAAATGTTCTATAAATAAATCCAACGATTCAAAGAGTTAAACAAAAATTAACTGAATAGGTTGAGGCAAGCCACAATCCACAAAACATGGCTGAGAATTGTGAGGAAACAAAATTGTTGAAAGCAAACCACGATTTAAAATACATTGTGAATTTTATATACACACAATCAAACGCGATATTTATCATTTCATTCTGAATTCAATAACATATCACACACCAGTATTTTATTAATGAAAAGAAAAATCGGAATTGCACAAATGGTGTAGGTAGAGCTGGTTTGCTTGGGTAAATAATGGGTTGCATGATACATTGCATTTCTGCCATTCAAAGAATACAGATCTGCTGAACAAAACCCTTTCTTTGTATTATTATACAATCCTCAATCCTTTTGCAAAAAAAATCTTTATGAATCGAAAAATGAAATAACAATAAAAATAACAACGTGGCTAATAAAAATGTTCGGATTGAAGGCATGTGGATCCTTGAATAAAATAAAAATCCAATGACACATATAAATGTATTCAGTAGATTATGAAAGTGCTAAAAACATTTGAACGCGTGTGTTCCCTTTGTTTGTCAAACTATTTTTTTTACCGTAGACTTCCAACCTTTGAATTTTGAATGTTGTTGGTTGACTTTGGCTTAGCGTTCTTATAAAGTTATGACAGCTTAACAAATATGTAAATGAGTTGGTTTGAATTTCGAATTCATCTTCAGCCGTTGCTCTCATCATTCCTATTCGTATTCTCATCCCATTTCAACTTCAAATTTCATTTCATACATTACATCATATCTCGTCCAAGTGGTTTCCGTCTGGTTTTCTATAATCTATACCAGTAGTTGATAGAGCAGCGTCTAGCTATTCTATTCCATGCATGAATACATATTCTATTGCCTACCCTCCATTTTCTACATTTTCAATTATCATGCAAATTCGGTGGGTGAGACAGGAAATTTCAAACTTCTAAATTCAAACCTCAGACTATCTACAACTACCAAACTGTATATCTTCTTCTGTGTATTCAACAATGCACTGTATGTCATGTTAGCAGAAAGCAGATTGAGTGATATAAAACTGACTGAGTTGAAGGAAAGCCTTTGTCCTCATTATCATCATCTCCTTACCCTATTCTTCTTTCGGAAGATAGGAACTTGACAATGGAACAAGTCAAGTCAAATCGGAAACCAGAGAACACCCTCAATCTCAAAACCACCACGGCCATAATATTAAAATATCAGTCCGTACCACAACTTTCATCTTCAGACCTTATCAATATTCTACATCGCATAGTTTAAAGAAAAAGACAAGTCAAGTTGAAGGTTGTCTGTGTGCAGAAGTCACTTTCAAGCCGAATGACATTCACTCAAATTCAAATATCAAAATCAAATGCAGTGCACTTGAGAAAATTGGTATTGGCAGTAACACTTTATATTCCATATTTACATTTGTAGTCAAACTCAAGATAAGAGAAATATAAATTGAAAAAAGAAATCAAAAACAGAGCTTCTTTCCATTAGGATTCAAAACTAGTTCCACTGCACTTATAGTAAAAATACAAAAACACGGATTCAGTTTTAAGCTCTCAGCAATACTCTGGATTTTATTTTGTTGCTTCTTTGCATGATCAAATGTCACATATGCTACTATTATTTTGTATTGGCAGGGTTAAAATTCTCAAAATTTGGATAAGGCTGTTAGTATAGGCCAACTTATGAAGAATACAAAAGTATAAATGCAAGTTGCAAGTTGGGGTTTGGAATGGAAATATTTTTATTCAGCTCGATTCAATTTTATTTCCTCGTTCAGATAATATTTTTATTATCCTGGTGACAAAAAACTTCTTTTGTTGTTTTCCATACATTTATTTATGTAACATCTCTCTATCTGTCTCTGCGGTTTTTGCTTTTACTCAATTGGATGGGATGGGTTGTAAATCTTATGGCCACGCTTTTTTGGAATTAAATTGACTGAAAACTCGATACAAGCAATAGAATATCAAACAAAAGTCAAATTTTTACTGGAATAAATGTGTGGTGCTTTTCTGGCTATCAAACGAATCCATCTACAGATACTCTTTGTGAATTCGAAATTCTTTTTCAAGGCAGACATTAATGAAAACATCATTATCATCTATAAAACAAGTTCGCTGAAAATTTATGTTTCTAACAAAGTGTCATTATATCGAATATGTAAGGTTGAAATGTTAAAAAGAGCAAAAAATACAATAGAACTTTTCAACTTGGACACTCAAGTGTCAAAATTTCAAAAATGTCAGATCTCAACTCAAACTAACCCTTTTTCTTTCATTTCATGACAGCAACTTCCATTTAGTTTTAATATTTACTCATCACTGGTTCCTCAGTGGATTACCTCTCTGGTCTATCATTCATCTTGCATGCCCATTTGTATTCCATTTGCTAGTTCAACTTCTTATGGATGTACTATTTTGACTCAAGTGTCAAGTCAAGACAAGAGGACAAGTTATTGTCATTGTCACTTGGAAATTGGAATGAGTCCTTATCGTTTCTACTGTCTGGTTCCAGATCCTCTTAAGCGACAATCTGCAATCAAAGCACAAGACGAAAATGAGGATGAGAAGGCTTACCGTAGTAAACTCCAACAACCAAAAGGCAAATAAGACAAACACTATTCAGCCAAATTCAGAATCCAACCATCTATTCCAAACATAGAGAGACAATAACCATAAGAGCCTTTTGTTCTTTTCCAGTCATTTCTTCAACTTTAACGTGTCATCTTCCTTTACTTTTCTTCATTTAAAGGAACATGACAACGGCAAGACTTTCAACTTTTACAAAATCGTAAAAACAAGTATAGTGCGACAAAACCAAACTGCTTTACCAGTAGTGAAGTGAAGAAGTAGTGCTACCAGTTGTTCGATTCTATTTTTTTGCCTTTAAACTTTCAAAATGTTAAGTGGTGCTCGAATATTTTCATTTCTGAACCTTAAAGTTACTTCATTTCTTTTATCTTTGCTTTTTGGATAAAAAACAACTTTGTATTTTCTTCTTTGAATACAGCAAAAGTCTGTGCATGATACTCTTTAATGTTCAGAACGCATGGGTCTCAACTTAGACCATTGTCGATAACTTATTCCAAAGTATTTTTAGGAGTGGCTCTATCTCTTTGAAGTGAGATGAGATGAGAACCAATTAAAAAAGAGACGATTCGTTTGTAATTCTTTTAATCAAAAATCCACCCCAGAAGCCTTCTTTTGTCGTAGTGTAAATTCATCATCTCATTCTGCATAAGTTAAAGCCAGTGCTGCTTTTTATTATATTTTACAAAAATGGTGGTACATGCCAACTTTGAGATTCGACATGAAGAATGGTCAATATAGTTAAGGCATCACTGAAAGTGTATGATTTTTGTAGCAAAGCTTTTGATATTTTTTGATTCCTTCATGTATGTACAATATACCTAAACTCCCTTCCAAGTTTTTTTTATTTATTTAAAGGCGTTTTTACTAATATGAACTAAAATAAGATGAGATGAATGAATGAATAAGTAATGTAATTGAAGAAAGAGAGGGTTCGTCTTCCGATGTCGGATATAAAAACTGAGTATATGCCACGATAATATTCCAATATTCTAAATCTTTTCTAAAGTGTACAGGCTTAAAGTGGCAAATTCCAGTAGCAAGTTGTAAAGTGAACAAAATTAACCATCAAATATTCCCTTCTTCCAACATACTTTGCATCTCATCATCATCGGCTTCTTGGAATTCATGGCCCAAGAGTTCCCTTTAATTCCTCACATTTTTAAGTGAGTCAACATTTTCATTGCACGAGGGTGCATACAACGAGTACCCACATTAAATATATATAGACTCATCAAAGTCTAAAGTTGAGGGTTGAATAATAGAGTGGTTTAAATATAATAAGAAGTTGATCGTAAAGACTAGTAGAATTTAACATCCATCGTATTGCTTTTCTCATCTCCACCCTCTTGTATTTGAAAAGATTTGCGGTGCGAATGACAATTAATCATTCCTCTTGGATTTGATGACAAAAAGTCTTGACTACAAACCACGGGTAAAACAAATTGATGCAATTCTGTTCTATAAAAATGTAACAAATTGAGAAATGTAAGAATTACAACAAATCCCCTTCCAAGTACTACTTGATGTCTGAACTCGATCAATGTCATTTACGTAGAAAACGACAAGGCGATACAGAGTCAGAGTTGTACATATGCATTTTGAAATATTTGAACAACTTAATAATGCCCTGAGGTTTCCTGTGTAATAAACAAACTGTAAAAAGGATTTCCGTCCAGCTAATTCTTTACTTTGTTGTCCGAATCAAATAGTCATAAAATGCAACTCAGCGTGCAATAGTCAGAAAAGTTTCCTCTGTTTAATTTGAATATCCTTAAGTACACATGTCTACATTGAGTATATAAAATCTAGAAAGCTTTCAAGTAACAAGATATATTAGATTATCAAGATTCAAGACAAAATGTATTTGTGATATGTTTTTGTAAAAGGAATACGACCGAGTTTCAAACTATTTATTTTCAGTGTCCAATATTCCAGGAAATAATTCACTTTAATGGGAGTTAGTTAAGGTGCACAACCGGACTCATTTATTTGATCATTATAAACAGACTGTTCAAAGCTATTAGGCAGTTTTAAGGTTGCCTTTATCGTCTACTTATGTTCTCTATATATGCAGAGGTAATTCGAATGACCAGATAATAACAGGCTCTGCTCCTGCTTTGCATTCACACACCAAGATTACCATCACCTACTTTGTCATTCTAACTAACTCTTGGTTCACAATTGCTCATTCTTTATTACAGACAAAAGACGCTCATTTAGATTTAAGTCCGGCCGTTTAACTAGCCAACAAGCTCATAAAAGAGAAAAACGACTCCGGCAAACTAACAACAGTCTTAATGGCTTTTATACATTTTATATAACTGAAAGAATCTCATTCTATTCTCTGTATGCATATCAACTACTTATTGCTTGCATACAATTAGATAAAATTCTCCATACCTTTATTCAGGTTTGGGAAGGAAAAAAATACGATCTCTGTTCCAACTCTCTCAACTACAAAGTAGAATCTAACGATGCCTGGAAACTGAATCCCTTTACTGAGACAGTAAAATGAGAAGAGTTTCGTTGAGGTAACTTCAGCTTTGAACAAACCAACCGCTGCTGCTCCCCTTTGCACATCAGAGAGACCGAATTTCATATCTAAAGTTGCAGTAGTAAACGAGTTCTCGAAAACGGAGTCAGAGGTCAGATGCTCTCGTTCTCGACTCCGATTCCAGATTGAGGCTCCCGTAAAATGACACGCACTCCCGGGCTACGCATGATGCAAAATACCCGGGTAGTAAAAGTAAAGAGGCTTCCTCGTGGTCGTTTTGATGATCTTAGGTTTCATACTTTCTCCTCCTTGGATAACTATTTGTTCAACACTTGCTCCTTCAAGAGATTCTGTAGTGAAAGTAGGATTGGGTACTGGAATTGCGTAAGTCGAACCCTCTACTTCCCGGAAGATCAAACAGCCACGAAATCCGACCCCGAATTCCTTCAGTAGAGAGACCCACTGTTGGTACTATGGCGAATAAATAACTTTCTCTAGTCGTAATACCACTTTCCCTGACGAATAAAAGATGTTGAATATTTGTACAGGTTGTGGTGGTGTGGTTTTTGGTAGGCTGTTGTGTAGGCTTATACTTGTGAATAATATGTAGGCACACAGACATTCCGTTCAGGTCAATGAAATTCTTGTTCAGGAATTTTCACGGGAGTTCTCTCATTTATAAGGAGGCTTGATATGCATCATGTACACCACGAGAGGAATGCATTCATTACTCTCTGTCCACATTGATGGATTAAGGTTATACCCTAATCGACCTTCGAGACTTTGAGTTTCCCAAGCTTGCAGTCTTTCTTTATTTCGTGTAACACTTTCTTTACCAAATCTAGACTTTGAAAGATTAAGTTTGGATGTTTGATGTTCATGTACATATTATAAATGAAAAGAACAGAAATTGAGTAAAACAGTGAACATGCGAGAGAAAAATCATCATCCTCCTACTTATAAAACACCCTTTTCTAATTTAACTGTCAGAGGATAAAAATTATTCAAACAATTAATTTCCACTTGGCCAATGAGCCGGAGATGATGAATTTTTCATAAATTGAGATTCTAATTCGTACGCACGTATAAGGTTTCGAGACTTCGGGCAGTTGATAAATTACAGTCTTCTAACCCTAACGCCTTATAAAAAGATAGAAATAAAAAAGGGTGTGGAATATTGTTAACATTACGAATATTAGAATTAGCTGAGAAATGTCAACAATCAAAACAGTACTGTAATAAAACATTGTGTTTACAACTGTATAAAAAGAACAAGAAAACGGTCTAACCATTAAGAAACTTAGTACAAAAGTTGGCCAAACTTAACTTTTGGTAGATTATAATCCGCTATGATGCCCTTTACACGATCTTTGCTAAATTTTTCTTAAAAAATGCACTCTCAACACTATTTGTTTTGGCAATAAATTACCAAGCCCAAATAGACTGTAAAAGCCTGTCTAGATTGATGGATGGTTGCTGAACCTTAAATGCCAACAACATGCTTCACATGCAAATCCAATGTTTTTCTATACATATACAATTCTAAACGCTGAACCAAAATACTATTTAAATCATAGTCTGCATCTTTGTCGAATCTGCACAACAATAACTTTGAATTTACTGTTTTTTTGCAGATAGGGTTTGAAATAAGTCTTGAAGTCAATCTAAATAGGGCTAAAAGGGAAAAAACGCAGAATTTAAAGAAGTATTGACTTTGAAGTACACCAAACCATCTCCCGTTCTTTATGGATCGATTCAGTAGTCAATCTTTTTAAATGCAGCTTTTTCATAAATCTGCCAAAAAATCAACAGGGCATCAAGTCAATCGCATACATACATCACAGTTCAAACTGAATGAAATGAAAAACTAAAATAGTCTTTGCTTTGCTCTCACCTGCAGTCATCAAACATTTCACAAAATCAAATAATTTCTGACATGACTGTTGGTTTGCAACCCTTTGTCTCGCTCTGTGATGTTGGTAAAGAGAAAAAAGACCATCCAAAACTGGTACAAACTCACTTTATTCCATGTGTCAACTAACTTATATAGCTTTGAAGTAGTTCAAATCAAACTAAATTCAATCTCTTCAATTCCCGATGTAAGATGAAAGTGTCTGGATCAAAAATAACATTCAAAAATAGACTAAAAGACACTCAAAAAACTTAGAAACTTTTTATATATGTAAGTGCTTTAATGTTTGCTCCATATGGTTTTTCTTAATGCGTTTTAGTCCAGATTTATTTCTATTAAATTTTCTCAAAAATATTGAAAGATTGATTTGAAAAAGTTTGGTTAAGATTTTCGGTTGTCAGAAGATTCAGAAAACTAAACTCTAAGTAAATATTCACTAGTAGTGGCTTATCATTACTGTATCCTAAATAGAGCTCTGTGTTGCTTTCAATTTGAAAGAAACTGTAGGAAGTTTCTCATTCGAGAGTCAATGTACTCCGTAAATACAACTTAAGTGATCTGTTTGTCCTTCCCGATCTGTCAACATGAGAGCTTGCCTGACTGACAATACATGATCGATGATTGTCTTTTGTATGTCTTGCCATCAAACGAAATAGTATGTTAGCCAACTATTATGACATCTTGTCACTTTTAAAGATTCAAATATTCATTTACAGTACAAGTACATGGAGATTCTTATAACTACATAAAGCTAATTTGGACTGTTTTTACTCACCATAACTAATCTGATGCTGTGTTAGTAATCTGTTATTTTTAGTGATCGAAAGTGAAAGTTTTTATATAAATTTACGTTGACTAACCGTCGATAATTCTCAATCTATATATGGAATCTAGGTCTCAAAATAGTGTTAAACACCCTGAGAACTGCGATACAGTGGAGAGAAATTAAATACAGGATAAAATTGCATTGAGAGTTTAAAAAACTAGAGCTTTCTCTATGCACAACCTTATGAGGTTTTAGCAATTTCCTTTCTATTTTATATGACCTTCTCCAGGGACTTGTGAACTTTGTTCTGCAAACCGCAAACAATACATATATTCCCAGCAACTACAACGAAGGCAACGTATTGTAGTTGTATTTTATGTGGAAACCGTGCTTGTTACATTTACAGCTATTCCCAATCCTCTTAACCGATAAAAGCTTTTCTTACTCGAATTTAAAGTTCCTGGCAGGAATGGAAAGAGTAAACCTTTTATGTGATGAGGAGTAGTTCCAAGTAACCTACATTTTAAAAGCAAAAACTCTGAAAAGTAAAGCAGGAATTTAGTTACCTGTGCAGATGAAAGCTGCTCCCAGTAGAATTATGTAGTGTGAAAACGTCTATAGTCCACTTCCTCTTGCAAATGTTTGGTAAAATCGAATCTGTAAAAATACAACAACAATTTGTGAGCCATAAATATATTATTGTGTGAAGGCATTTTTCAAAACAATTAAATACTGAATGTTTTTAATAATTTTAAAAAATTACAGTATCATTACAGTACTGTTTTGTTTATACAAAACTCGACCAATGTGAGTATAAATGTAAGTTACCATTGAGAAATTCATATGAAAATAGAACTTGGTAAAATACTTTGTATACTCATGAGGTAAAAAAAATCACCATAAAAAATCTTGACACATCTTAATTCGAAGCCGAAAAATGACTTCCTTTCAAACTAAGAGAACTAAAATACAACAATAGAACACCAGACCATTCACTTCAAATGCTGTACTGGCCTTGATTCAGATTACATCGGATCAAATTAAAATGTCATTATATTTTTGAATCAGACTTAAAGGATTTACACTGCGTTCACAAAATACAGAATAAACGCCCAAATAGAAAAAGTTTGCTTAATGGAAATATGCATACAAAAATCTCATTTCATTGAACAAGTGTACTTTCCTTCATTAAAAACTACTTAACCGAACCACCATATATAAATATTTTGTAGGAATAACGTATTCATAATTTTACAATCAGAAACTTATGTTTTTTAAATTCACGTAAAATCAAATCATGAAATATCAGTAAGTTATGTATTTACTACCCCAAGATGCAGTTTAACAACTTGATTTTAAATAATCAATGCTAATGCAGTTTTATAAGATTTGCGGATGAATGCGACCCATTAATCGCAACCCATCATTCGCGACCCATTTATCGCGACCCGATACATTTCGCGACCCATCAAAATCGACCCATTATTCGTGACATTATGCGACCCTTAATAAATTGTGAAATATTCCAACTATTATACTAAACTAAACACTAAATAATTCCCAAATAACTATCACAGGATAAAAATAAGTTGAGTTTCAACTATACCTTAAAAAGGGCTGCAGATACCGATTTTTTTGTCAGTAAGTAACACAGTTACAGGAAGTTTTATGGAATTGTTTTTTAAATTTTGGAAGGTTTTACGGGTACATTAATTTTAAAGTCTAATATTTAGATCTGACAATTTATCTTCCCTTTTCCTATAGTAAAGTTGTTTACACAGGAATTTTTTAATCTACTTAGCCTATCTTATGGAGATTCAAATTGTAAATTATTCACAATTTTCTTCATTTCTTAAAACAATTTTCTTCATTTCATAAAACAATTTTCTTCATTTCATAAAACAATTCCCTCGAATTCATTGAAACTCTTAACAATCTCACAAAATGTCATGGGTCGAAAAATGTAACGGGTCGCGAATAATGGGTCGCTTTTGATGGGTCGCGAAATATATCGGGTCGCGAATTGTCATGGGTCGCGATTAATGGGTCGCGATAAATGGGTCGCGAATGATGGGTCGCATTCATCCGGTTATCGTTTTATAAACGGCTTGCAATTTTCTTAAACATCTAGAGATTATAGCATGAATTCTACATTAGTTGCATCATTTTTTAAAACCACTACTCGACTCTATCAAATCGATGAAGTAGCCACAAATTTATATCCGGATTCGAAGAAATATAGTGCAACAAAAAGAAACACAGTGACAGTGATAAAGAGGTTTGGAAGTCGGTTAATCGACTCTGACAAGCTGACAACCTCATCAGTTGGTGAAATACTCTTCTACAGATCCAACAATTCCCAAATCAAACCACAAAATCCACCAAACTTAAATGACCTGCCAAGAATCAGATTGGTTAGTATCCGCACTGGGTATTCTATAATGATGAGTGAGCTATAATCTACCAAAATACAATACAGATATATATCGCATATATATAAATGACCTATCTATTCTCAAAAATTCTTCAATTTGTGTAAACTCAACCCAACCAATTTACTTCCTTTTTGGTCTGTTAATCAAACTTGATTTCTTCGTTTTTCAAATTAATGAGGTCCAATTTCCTTTTATAGAAGGAATACATTTTCAGTCCTTTGTATGTTATAGGTAGTAGTTTCTATTTTGAATAAAACGATCAATAAATCTTAATAATAATATTTAAAGCTTTTATAAGGTACTTTAGTACAAGCATCTAGATAGTTCTCTGGAACCAAGGAAGGATGAATATTAATGAAGTGCTCATTAAATTTGTATCCAATTTCAAATATGAGTCGACTCAAGAGACTCCAATCCAAGCAGTTTTTTCGTTGATAAAGAGTATGGTTGAGTTTTTGGAACCTATTAAATATTAAAAGTCCTACGACTAGCCGTTTTACAATTAATATGTAAGAACCTAGTTTGCATCTCATAATATAATCCAAACCCAACCAGGTAGCAATTTCATTTGCTTAACTATCTACGACTTTAGACATAGAGAACGTAGATTTCGACATGAATGCTTCCAGAAATTAAATTTACGCTACATTATTCCAGCGTAATAGCTACACAGCGACATTTATTGTTCATTTTCATAATTAGAAATTACAATGATCTCCTTTTGCAATGTTCCATTTCATGTAGCTGACACAATTTGCAATTTCTTGTTGTTCATATTCCGTGCAAAATTCCAGCTTTTACATACAAAACTAAATAGGTAATTCTTGTTTGCCACACAGCTACCTAATTCACTTCCTTTAAAATCGCCTCGGATCAAACATAATGAAGATGATGATGTAAAGTCTGGCATTCTTATCTCTTAATTTCAGTATATATTTTAAAAATAATTGTATTCCAAATTTAAATGACAATTTATTTATCATTGTAAAATAAAAACTGGTTGACTTGTGCCTCTTTGGAATCCATAAAAAGTATCTAAGATTCAAATCAGATTGGATTTTTTCTAATGTCAGTATCTAATTAAAAAAATTGATATTGATAGTTTGGCAAAAAGCCATTTTTATTTAATTGAGATATTCCATATCTTTTTATCTTCCCATTTACAAAAAGTCTTAAACTAATCGCAGCTCCTGTATGTTTTATCAACATCATGCATGAATACGGACAAAAAATAAAATGCTTAAAAAATTAGTCCTGTAAACGAAAACAAAGTCTGTGTAGTAAAACAAGGATGGATTTATTATCCAGAAAATTAGATGCTAATGAAGAATAAACTCTTAATTGTCAGTTTTATGGACTGAAAGGTGTAATGTATTAAAATGGTTAAACCTCTTCTGCATCACAAACAAGTGAACATTTTGTAAAATGTAAATCCATGAGCTTGAACAATCTGGATATGATAATGAATACAAAACTTTGAAAAAAACCAAACCTACTCTACCTTAATGGTACATAAATAGCAATAAAGATTCACCTACGAACGTCTCATTAAATAAAAGCGTGGTCGTAAAACTATCCCTGTCCAAGCCGGACAGGGACTCTCAAACTATGAATAGGCAACAGCAACACTGTCACTCCACACTATTAATACTTGGTCAGCATTTCATTAAACATTGCAGGGACAGGTCCACCATTTGAATTGAATGTTATTGCCAAACCATCAAATGACAATCAGTGGTCTTCATCGATAACGAAGTAACTTAAGCATCACTTTCTCTCCGAATAATTGCCTATTATGCAATTTAGTTTGAAAAGTATGAGATATAAAAAACCAGATCATGAATTTCATCCTGACTTTGTCAATAGAATTTTTGATTCTTTAGGGAAATAGATTAAGCAAATAGCATAACAGCTATATAGATGCTCAGGTAACATTCGGTCGTTAATGTATTATACTACTACAGCTTTAGCGAATCAAACTGAAAATACTGATCGAGCAAGTTCAAGTTCTTCAGCATTCTTTCCACCGTCTTTATTACGCTTTGGCCAGAAGGGAATGGTGAATAAGATCGTAAAATAAAATAAAATTGGAATGGGCTCTAGAATTGCACCCCACAGGACTCCTCAGGATTTTTCAAATGACTCTACGGACATTAGCTTTACATTTATTTATTTAGACGGCTACATAATCGTTCTCAATGTCATGTGAAATGTGAAGCAAGGTATCTTTGAAATGAATACGAAGGCAGAGTCAAGGGAATAATAAGCTGGATTTAAGCTAGAGAGAAGCCTTTTTTATTCTAACTGCTTCACCTATTAACTATGTATCTTGCTATAGACACACGAAGTTTTACATCAATTTCGACTTTAAACCTGCCACAAAAGCATGTATGTCTAGAATGTACATAAACAAACGTAAACTCCAAGTACAAAGTTAAACCCGAGGGCAACTAATGTTAAAATCTTTAGGATCGAGAGACCTAAACCTTTTAGAAAACTAAAGAATTTTTCTAAAAGAAGGGTTTAATCAGACAAGTTAATCCAGTCAGGGTTCCGTCAATCGGAGTTAGAAACGAAACAAAACACAAAGAATGGAAAGGGAATTTAAGTTTGAAGAAAATTTGAGGGTGTGAAGTACAAACTAAGACATCTTATGTCTGTTACACTCTAGCACAATTTAACCACTTGAACAAAGAAAATGGTTGAGCTTATATGTAAGCTTTAAAATATCTCCAAGCTCCTATTATGGTTTAGGGGCATCTAAAAAAACTAAAACTATTCTTAAATTGGTTAGGAACTTGAAAGGTAATTGAGAAATAATTAAGAAATTGAAAGCAGCAAGCTCCATGCTGGGATATTTCCCAGATTGTTCAGTATTCTTAATTTTTGTGAACATTTGAAGAATGGCTTATCTTTGGACATATAATTGAAATATTACCACAAATTCCTAAGGTTAATCAATTAAAAACCAAAATGTTTGATTTGGTACAGGATAAATATCTTGGTCGAGTCACATAGCATTACTCATCCAAAATGTCGCCTGCTTCTAAGACTATCTTGTTTTAAAAAGTCGAATTGTGGACTGACAGTGCTGAAGTCAGAAACCAGAGGACCTGTACATTTTTCACCCAAAAAATTTTCTTTTTCTCTGGATGATTGCGTATCTATCTAGCGTGCCGGAAATCCAAAGACCCGTTTTTGTGCAGACCTCATTTCCACTGCCTCTAGCTACGGTCGACTGTCGACTACTCAACTATAACTTATACACCTGCCTGCCTAAGAGTTCATAGTTGACTTTGGCTGTGTGTCTGACTGATGTGACATGAAGACTAAAATCCAACTTCATCATGATGATCATGACATCCATATCTTCTTTGAGACATTCAAAATCGACATCCATATCTGACTCCCGTACACGTACAAGTATATACTACCTACTCAAAGAAACGGGATTACATCCAAGTTTACTTTTCCTTTCCGTCTCCATCTAAAATTACCTTCTAGAATTTACTCTCTTCCGAATCTAATTCACATTTTTTCAAACTTCGTCCATAATGAAAGTTAATCCTTATCCGTACTTCCTTCAGGGTGGCTTGTACCTCCTCATCATTCTTATTTTATTGCCTCATCGCCGTTTCGTATAAATATATTCCTCCTTCATAGCACTATTTCGTATGTGTAATAAAGTCGTAACTAAATTTAGTCTCAAGCTTCACTGCTTTCTGTCCGGTGTGATGCAATACAAATATGGGGAAAGCATTTGATTTAAACCCCTTTAAATTAGCGCTAAATGCCTTGCCGACCTGTCATATCTGCTATCTTATGATAAAAATTGTTGACGGCAGATACACAAGTATAAAACCGTATAAAAACTACTCTAAACTAAACATCAACATAACTTTTAAATAATTAATAATCACCAGCATAAGATTTCATCAAGAGAAGTTTTTTGTACAGATCCGGTGAAAGATTAGCATCCTATATTCATCTTTATATATTTCACAGCTTTACTTAGGAACTGTATAGACTATTATAAACTACAGTACAGCTCATGTAAGGAAATGTAGGAAGCTGAAATAGTTAATTCTTAAGCCAGACAGATAGTTTTTACATCATGACATTAATTACCTACGCCTTTCTCCCCTTCCCAAGTTTCGTCCTCCAATTTCTTTTCCCTTTCATTTCCATCTACCCATCTTTCACCAAGTTCTAAGACGCCTTCCCTCTTAAGGATCTTAAGAATATCTTTTCATATTTCCTTCAACCTAGGCCATGTCTCTGTACAGTTATGGTTGCTTGGTGGTGAACTGGTGTTAACAGAATATGCAGTTTTCATGTATAAATATCAAGACTTCTTCTGCAGGAGAAAGGAGAGCCGCTTTAAAACTAAACATGTATGCTGAGTTACAGTTGAATTAATGTGATGTGAAATTTGAGTTACGTTAACATTAAGCATCCCATAGCATAACCGATGAACAAGCGTACATACAACATTACAGTATGAAAAAGAGACTAGCCGTATAATATTTGCTAAAAGAGCAAGTGAGGTATTATGTTACGATTATGTTCTTCTAGACACGAATGCAAACATTGAGGATTTAAATATGCGTATTTATATGCACGACAACGCATGATAATATTGATAATGTTGAATGTGGACGTGGAATGAAGATGCGTCCCTAAAAACTTCTTTATCTTCCCATCATCTTCCCCTTTCATCTTAATAACAACCTCATCTAGAGTCTCGTCATCCCGAATTTTTTGTAATAAGCCATCGCAATTTCCGTATAGTGTTTTTATCTCTTTAGTTGGAGATATTTGTCATTGCTTTACATGTATCTTGTACATATCTTATTTCTCTGCTTAGCTAAAATTCGAAGAAATAGACTAAAATTTCTCAAAATGAACCTATCCTAAACATTTTTAACACTGAACCCAGATTTCTTCCATCGATTTTGGTGTGCTAAATGTTTTCATCCCAAGATGATATTCTAATCTCTAAAAAAAATAATACATAGTAAAGATAAACTTGTGCTACACAATATAAATTCAAGACAGGTTGATTCTTCCGTCATCGTGTCAAAAAAACTATTACAATTTCCTGAAGCAATAATTTTCACCCGGCCATTAAACGAAACCATACAAAACTCGCAAGAATTTTCCTCCACAACTACAAACCGATTTCCAAGCCATTTCCGAATCGTATTTTTCTTAAGAAAATCAATGCAAACTGTTCACGGGTTTGTTTTCTTGTAAAAAAAACTCATAACAGTCAACAGCAGTGGCAGTGGCCAAGCAAGGCTTACAGACGAGTAATGATTTTATGACTGTTCTCAGAGACCACACCACATGAGTCGACCTAATCGACGAGATTCTACAGAAGAAGTATTCACAAGCCTGTGTAGCTATAAAAGGATTAATGTCGCAGAACTAACACTCAACAATTTTCAGCTTCAGTTCAGCACACATTATTTAGTCACCGTGACTTTAACGGTTAGTGATATTGGCGTTGGCATTGGCACGCGTATTTGGAAGATTTGCTACAATTCTCTCAGGTCTTTAGAAAATTCTAAAATGTTGGTTAAAAAAAACAGGAGATTTCATCACATTCAGCTGGATAAAATGGGCATAAAGGCAATAGCAACAGCAAAGGCATTGCGGGTCTATGAAAAGTGCAGTAAATAAATGCAAGCAATTATTTATCCCCTCTCTTCCTTCCTTTGACAATAATCATTTCAGCAATAAAAAACAACAATGGATTACTCCACTTGGGTGAAAACTTAATAAAATCTCTATTGAATTATCCAAGCATAGAATGAAACTTATAACCTCCCCATAAGTCTGGTCAGTCCATTTGTCAGATCTGGAATTAATTTTGATCAACTGAACAAATGTTGTCTACAATTCATTTCTATAACTTGTAAAATCTATTGATATTGAATATTTCATATAAATAAAAGCTACAGCACCAACGATTTTCTGGAATTCTTGCTTAGGGTTTTGCAATGAAGCAAGGAATCGTTTACTCATTTCTCTCTCTCGGACAGTCAGAAATAATCTTGAATATAAAAAGCGTTTCTTCCCTTTTATGTTATTTCATCGCATTTTGTTCAAGTGTAAAAAAAAACTAGTGCAAACTATCTAACCTGATGTGACTTGGTAGTTTCATGAATGTATTTCGTTTATTTCTCTCCACCCATTCCCCGTCCCAATCACAATCACATCATTTACGTTTCCATAAAATTTCAAATTCCATCTACAATTCCAACTAGTTTTTCCCCTCACCCTCTTGTATGTATGAAATAATACTGAACTAAAATATAGGAAAAATTCTTCACCTCCTGCCATTCCACATTTGCAATTGAAGGCACTTTCTCATCACTTTTTCATTTAGAGTTCGAAATAGCAAACGGTCATATGCCCTCTTATACTTCTGTATTCGACCATAATACCAATTTCACCCCTCGTGAGTATCACCTTCTGCTTCTATGAAATATTTAATATTTCTCTGAAGTCAGAAGAATAAAAAAAAAAACTTTCTAACAGTACAAAGCTCAACAGCTCGTGTTTTCAAAGTTGAAGCCTTCAATTCTACTTTCCTTTTTCCTCTAAAATGCTCCATTTTGGGTATTTAAACTTCTATAGACCAAACTAGATGCAATAGAGAGAGAAACATTTTGGAATAGTAAACTCGGGATGCAGAAATAGTTTTTTTTCATCGACCGAAAAGCTGTAGCTGTTGGATTCCTGACTTGTCCCACTTTCTTTTATAATCAATGATTCCAAGTTCTAACTTTTCCGAGTGAAAGTGAAAAAAGAAGTTGAAAGATAGATGTGTGACTGTACTGACACAGAAACTGAAAGCCAGGCACAGCAAGGTCAACCGCCGCTGTTTGATGTGGTTGGCAGTTTCTATATCTGGTAAGAAGCAACATAAGGAAAGTCAGTTTACTATAGAAAGTAAGTGAGGCATTGCTCGGAAAAGTAAATAGCGATTCTTCAGATAAGAGAAGGCTGGCTGGAGTAAAGAAACAGATTTTAAGAGTCACAAAGTCAGTAAGAGTTTTAGGATGAAATATGGGAAATGAGGTGCCTTGTGTGAGTTACGAGGATAACGTGAACGTTGAACGAAGAACAACCGTACAGTAGTAGACCTTATAGCAATGTTGAAAGCACGAAGCCGTAGTTACGTATCCTTATATTCTAAAAGAATACTGGAGTTTTGAGGGAAACCCAAAGGAATGAAAACCGATTGCTTTCCTCTCTCATTCTTTCGCCGTATTTCTTTAAAAGAATTTTTTCCCAGTCAAAAACCCAAGCCTAAAAACATACAAGTCTTGAGTCTTGAAGTCTCGACTTTCAAATACAATATACGCTATCGTCATACAAAGTAAAAAAAACGGGAACGCATTTTCCATACTCAAACTACGCGGTACTGGTAATCAGTATTAACGGAATCAAGTCAGTATTCCAGAAAAATATAAAAAGCATTGGTTTCCCACTGGTTTCTAGAGCTCTAGGAATAGAATTACATAATAGAATGGAAATAAGGAATTTTATCAGTTCATATCAAATTGCAGATCACGCTGAGCTTTTAAATTTATTTTGGAAGTGATATGTCAGTATTAAATAAGGTTTCAAGTCCTTCCTTCCTCTTGGGTATAAATATATATATGCTCTTGGTTTCTAAGATTATTAGATTTACAATTCACGGTTCAATTTATTCACCACCACAGCAGCGATAGCAGTCGAAAAGTCAATGTAGCAAATTTAGACTTAATAAAATAAAAGGTAGACTTGAATATCAGCACTTACTACATAGAATGCATTCAAGTTGATAGTCTCATAGTGTATCACAATGCGGATCGAATCGATATAATCGCTATCACGATTTCTCTCCGGACGGACATGCTCTGGTCATTATTGCGAGCTCAACTGTAGCGAAAGAGGCAAAAGCAATCTTAAGTTAGTCGTCGGTCGCACTGTGAATTAAATTGAGACTTTTCCAACTTGGAGACTGAAACCACATTAAGAAGATTGTTGGCTATGAATGTTTGAACCCAGTGTTGCATTACAATCCACGTCTTGAAATTGGTACAAATGTTTCTTCAAGAGTTGAGCATGAACATTTGTATTGTGTTTTGTATTATATTCTGGAGACAAGACAAGAAACCAAAACACAATTACCTAGCCACGGCAAACTGTGCACAGATGAATCATTAGTAGACAAGTCAAGCAGCGAGCGTGCCTAAGCGGTTATATTTTGTTGATGATAATAACTTTGATGACTCTACTGCTGCTGTGATATTGACTTCATGAAGTCAGTTTTTTCTATCTGTTGTTATTACAGGATTGCGTTTAAATATTTAATGCGTATACTATTTACACTATAGCTAGATAGATTCATATGAATGTGTAGTATCAAAATATCAACCTACACGAAGAAAAACCAACCAGCATGAAGATGAACAAATCATTTTGGCTCTAATATATTTCCTAAAGGTAAGGCCCGACGTCTCGCTCAAGATCACGAATTGAATATTCTTTCATAATATATGAAAAAGGTGTATCTATAAAATATTGAGTACATACAGCATGAATATCAACGTAGCCAACAAAGTATCTTGAAGCTCTTCATGCCATTGCTATTAAATTAAAGCTCCTCTCTATCCTCCATGAAACGAAATCGTGAGGGATAGAACTTAACATTTCTGTATAAGAATACAAATATTATTATACATTGAGAATCCACCATTCAGTATCCACAGAATCGAAGACTTGAGGCGCTATTTCATGTCAAGCTTGGTGTATATTTTTCAGAAGAGTATAAAAAATATGATGATGTCTTATTTTCCACAGCGGTCAGTCAGAGGATGAAAAATTGCCCAATTACCCATGGCTGAAATGAGTCTTGGGTTTCCTCTCATCTCGTCTGCAATTCGTGCCGATGCTGGGGCAAAGAAGACGCCGAAGAAATATCCTCAAGGGTGTCCCTAGGAGAAGAAGACTTGAAGGAAGACGAAGGATGCGATGATACCAAAGGTCTAGGAAACTACTCAAAGTCAAAGCAATACACACTACTCCATAACAGGTCGGTAATATATCACTATCATTGGGCAGGTACATTATGTTGTTAAAATCACACTGAGAGTATTCGACAGACAGACAGTTGGGAAAAAGAGCATATTTTCAACCTATACTCAAACTATACCCATTCAACCCATCAACAAGTACATACATTTTGTATATGTGCAATAAAATATCATTGCTTTTTAAATCTCTCTGGAATTCCCCAAAACATTTGTGTTTTATTTTATTTTGGTTCGGAAAATATTGTCATCAGTACTATGTAACCTCATATATTCATTATATATCTTTTCTCAAGAAACAACCCCGATTTAATACACCGTCAAACTAAGAGTATATTTGAAATATGCCACTCTTATAAAATTGACAATGAAATACAGTTATCAGCCTTCTAAAACTAGGGAAATCAAATTACTACGAAGAATGAGTTTTAGTTTTCCCCAAAGTTATGACCCTTTAGACTTGTATTAGTAGGATCGTCCTCAAGCTAAAGATACTTAAGAAGCTAAATTACAAAAAAAGGAAACACAATTCCATTGATTGCTCCAAGCATTTTCTTGTATTGTCTTTTCCCCCTCAACATCTCCAATATCATAAGTTTCATAGATACAACACCTCGTCGTTGTATGTATATTACATTATGAAGAAAGACGACAACACGAAGAGAAAAAAGTCATTTAAGTCTTGATCCATACAGCCATCCGAGCGAACCTGTCTTAGGGCAGGAAAACAATTTGTGGGGAGAAAGAAGGGAAGAAATGAGTCTTAAAATATGAAGTAGTGAAGTTAGAGTACAAGAATGTCATCATAATGATGTGAGCACATCGCATCATCAAGTACTTTCACTTGCAATTTTTCACATCTCTCGTCTACCTCCTCCTCTACGACTTTGGAAACTGTAGAATTGGTAGAATTTGTGGAATTGTGACTTGACTAGATATTTTGAAGAACAACAAGAGAAGAAAATTCCATTTGGAGTTTTCGAGGAAAATACTTTAGTCTCTTTAGGTACTTAAGATTAGTTTTTGGCTCGTGATCTCTTCTACTTCTAAAGTCATTCACTTCCTTCAACTTTCATTTTCTAAACCATAAGGTAGCTGAGCGAAGTTGGTGGAGTGGTACTTTATACTTTGTAGTGGTGGTGGCAATGGGAATAGTGGTGAGGGGAAATTCTTCTCAATGCAATGGCAATGCAGGGACTGATTTCGGGTTTGAGAAAGGACTAAAGCTCTAGAAAAAACTTGAGTCAGAGAGATACTTGAGACTTTGGATGAAGAAAAACAGTTTACTTACAAACTATTTCACTTCTCTGTATTTCTTGACTTATTTTTCTAAAAGTAAGAGGATACAAAACTTTTACTGTGTTTCTTGGATTATTCTTGGTTAACAAAGAAAGTTTTGGAGTTTTTATTTGGAATAAACGGGTGTAATGTCACACAGTTAGGCTAGTTTTATTTTGTCTCAAGAGTATTTGTTTGTAGATACACTGCTAAACCAACTAGGTCGATTCGAACTTAAAAACAAACTATTACGAATGATCGATTTCTTGTCAAGTTCATTTTAAACTTCCATAGCTCGCAATGCATTATTGTTTTATAACTAAACCTTTAAAATGCACATTCGATTACTGACTGTCGTAATTATAAATTATCTTAAATATTTGTATGAAGTTTTGCAAAATTAAGTTTAACGTTAAATGTTGTTTTATTTAATTTTTAATTTCATTTTGGTTTTCGTTACTTTTTGGTATTCTATTGCTACCTAATGCAAACTATTATATTTTATTTCTTCTCTGTTTAAGTGTTTGAAAAAAAAAAACAATAATTTAAACGGGTAAAGTTTGACCATGAATAATAAAGTGAAAAACATTTAAAATGACACGAACTGGTTTGCAAAATTATTACATAGAAATATTACTGTACTATTGTAGGCAGTAAAATTTGATGCAGTATTGCGAGAATAAGCAGAACCTGAGTGCTTTTTTAGCAGTTAAACATCATCTTAAAAGCATCAGTCTTCCGTTTTTCTGGACATAAAAGTTTTATGATTAAAACAAAAGAAAATGGTTGAGTTGGCATTATGCTCACACGAATTGACCTTGCGTGCCTAACCCAGGCTAATAAAATATTCCGACAGGATATTTAATTTCAATGGTCCTTATATGTTACTAACAAACTAAACTCTTTTTGCACCCCCATACGACTTTAACTACACACATATTGAAAAAGTATAAATTCACCAACCTGATGGATTTCTGGAACCCAAGATGTAGAAGTGACTGGTTTTTATCTCCAAGCTGCATAAACGTATATAACTGCCTATTGAAGTCGTGACTGTTTTTGCCGTTTACTTGTCTTTTTTTTTTTTTACAAGAAAAGTCAATGTCAGTTCAATTCGCTCAATTATTCGTCTGCCAGCTACTGATAGCTCTCGAATAAGAGAATGAGTGTCTTTGTATAGAAACACGTGCTTTATTCACACAATGTATGTTTTCTTTCGAATGTATAAGATTGTATCTTGTACCATCATCAGAAGCTATAGATGATTTAGGCTAGTTCAAACTTTCTTATTAGGCAATATTGTACAGAATTCCTGACACTTGAGTAAACTCACAGAAACACAGTCAACGGTAAACATTGACACACAGCAGAGGCTGTTTTTTTGTTCTGATGTTTTTTGTTGTCCTTGTAAGAAAATCCTTGTCTTTTTTTTTCAAGTATTACATACACAACATATAGTACCGAATTCGGTTTTCACTTGTAGCACCAGCAAAAGTCGGAGCAGTTGGAGCGCCAAGTTAGCACTTTCTTCTTCTTGGATAACAATACGTCCAAGAAAGAATACACGAAAATGCAGTTTAGAAAGTCTGGAATGAAAAAAACTTGCTGAGAAGATCCTTTCTTCACTTGGTGCTCCTTTTGTATTCCTTTCTTCTTGGCTGAGTTGGCTGAAAAATGAGAAAATTTTATGATCAGTCATAAAACTTTTCAACATGTCACGAAATCTGAAATCAGTGTAGTCATTCCCTTACAAGTTTCCCTTTGTATCTATTGCATATATAGAGCAAACATACGCATGTAAAAAAACGAAGGTCTGACATGGCCCTGTATGTACAGTAATGTTACTACTCTGAGTTTCGATTTGATTTCGACTTTTCAAAGCCCATCTTGTGTAACCACGAACATCTCTTGTTACACGAATTTGTGTTAACTGAGGTCAAATTTTGCAACCTTAATCCCTCTTTTTGTGATTTCGCAACCCAGCTTAATCTATTTTTTGCATTTGCTCAAGTTTGTGTAATCCAATCCAACGGTATTGTACCTAAGATTACACAACCAACTAGAGCAAACCTAGAGATGCAAGGACAAGTCTATTTAACGGGATTAATCTAAAGTACTAGTCGCAAAACACTTTTGTTGAACAATATAATTTTCTAATCTCAGGACAAATTGGACTCGAGTTGGTTGGTTGGTTAAACAAACCTGTGGCCTATTTCACCACTTTGCAATTTTCACTCCGCACTCTGCACTCCGCAATTTTCAAAAACTGAAAAGTGCGGAGTTGGAGCGTTTCACCAATTCGAAGTACTCCGCTCCGCAATTTCGGTCAAATTGCGGAGTAAACATTTTCACTCCGCAGTTTTTCAATTTTTAGCCCGAGCCAGGGCTTATGTACCCATCATGTCTGTCTGTCAACACGATAACTCTCTTCAAACTAGTCCAATTAACTTGAAATTTGGTACACATGTGTATTCGGTCAATACGAAGGCTAAGATCGAAGATGGGCAAAATCGGTTGAGGAGTTGACCCGTGGGGGATAAAATAGGGTGTAGTTGCTATGGGATTTCAACTAAATTTTGACAACCGTTTTAAGAAAGACGTACAAACTTAAAATTTGGCAAAGGGGTAGCTTATGATTACTAAACATGAAATAGAAAATTCGATTTCTAAAATTTTGTTCAAAGTGACCCTGTAGGGTCACCTCTTCGGGTTTTTGAAAAAAATGTGATAAAATTATAAGTAACTGTTTTAAAATTTTAGCAATTGACTGGAAATTTAAAGTTGTTTTTGACCAAATTGATTCAAAATCATGACTTATCTACCAAATTAATTTTTTACGATTATAAGTTGACTATAAATCCTTAAAGTACATTTAAAACAAACAATAATTTTAACAATCTACTGCAAAAAAAATTAGACCAGTCGAATTTTTGGATAAGTTTTTATAGCAATTTTAAATTTTGAAAATTTTAAAATCCTACTTTTAAGTATTTTTAGAAAGTTTAAATCTACATTCTGAGCATTTTATACTTTCTTAAAGCTATTACAAATTTCAAAACACTTTTTTGAAATTTTAAATGTGTCCATATTCAGGCTATCTAATAAGTGTCCGCTATCTAATTACCGCTATCTAATGATCGCTATTTTCGGTCCGGATACCTATTCTTGGAATGCAATTTTAGAACGATTAAAACTTTTGTTTAGTAATTAAAATTTTCGAAATATGGCTCAACAGTAATCGTACTATTCAAGGTGGATTCAAAACAATGCAAAAATTTCAGTTTGTTATTTTATATATTACGTTTTTAGAAGTTTGTTTTACGTACAAAATAACCCAATCCAATTTTGATCTATTACGAGTCAACCCCTCAACCGATTTTCCCCACCTTAAAACGTAGTCTTTAAATATGCTAAATTTCAAGTCAATCGGACAGGTTTCAAGAAAGTTATCGTAATGGCAGACATACGCAATTATCACATAAGCCTTGGCTCGGTCTAAAAATCATAAATTTCTATTCACTGACGAAATAAGTCGAAACTACTATTAGATTAGGAGTTTTCCTAAAAATCCGCTTCAAAAATGTATAAAGTATGAATAAAATGTAGCGTGAAGTGCCTCTCGACTCTTTGCAAAAAACAGTGAAAATTGCGGAGAGAAAACTGCGGAGAAAAGTTTGGTGAAACGGAAAGTGAAAATTTTCCGATTTTACTCCACAAATTTCGCTCCGCAGTTTTCACTTTTCGCTCCGCAATTTATCGCTATGGTGAAACACTCCACTCCGCAAAAATTGAAAAAATTGCAAATTGCGGAGTGAAAAGTTGCTGGTGAAATAGGCCCCTGGAGCCAAGCTTGGTAATTGTAAGACAATACCAAGAGGTTTCCCAGAATTAAAAGCACAAAACATGGAAATGAAACATAAATTCCACTTTCTCCATCTAGTCTCTGGCCGTTTACTTATGGAAACAAAACCAGTCGCTGCGTATGCCAAGCCAACTATGAACTATGATAATCATCAAGATTCCTTCATTCCTTGAAAATTGTGCTTCTGTCCCTTTGTCACTCAAGCATATGAATCCATAGGCTCTCTTAATTAAAGGCATACAACAAGTAATCAACTAAGAAGACTGGAGAGGAAATGAAGGATGGTGGTACAAGATTTCAAGAGGAGTTGGAACTTTTTAATGAAAAATAAGACGACTATGGTGATGATCATTCAAAAAGGAGATGATGATGAGAAGAGAAGATTGAGGGATCTCATAAATAAATGAGATTGACAATACCCTCATCTTAACTAAATTTGTGTGCAAACATACAAGACCATATAAACTATAAAGGCGTGATGACAAGTTGGATGTCGGAATCAACAACGCACATCACATCATAGACTCCTGAAGTAAATTTAAGATAAGCTACAGACAGAAAATGCAACTTCCTGTACAGTATGCAGTATTTGTCTATAAACAAGAGACACGAGATGAAGGTTGAAAAACCATCAATGCAAAAACCTGCAAGCATTCCTAGATCTATAACTTCAACTCAAAGAGACTTGAAAACAAAGTAAAATGACAGTTTTCATCAAGTCCGGGGAAAGCGTTAATTATAACGGCCCAGGAGATAGCCCAGGATATAACTTGATCATGAGGAGCATCCCAACATTTCAACAACCCCCTACTGCCCTCCCAACATCTCAGAAGAAACACACTCACAAAACGTACATCTACGAGGAGACAAATTCTTCTATTTCTTTCCCCTCTGGTTGTAACTAAAAGAGAAAATAATTTCTCAAAGAATGGGTTTTCCAAACTCACATACAACATTGCATTGCATTTGCTCAAAATACTTTCTTTCTCTTAATAAATACTTGTATGCGTCCCTGGCTTATAGTATTCACTTGATTATCCTTCTGGCTTCATATAATTTATATTGGTAAGAGTCACGAGTAATGTGAGAGGAGTGGTGATGGTCATGAGGCCGATAGTTGTAATATTATACACGAGGCAAGAAGAGTATACAGAATATCTATAGAAATTCAGAAGAAGAATCACATCTCATCATCACACCACACAGCCCACAACACTAATCAACCAGATGCCGTGAGCACAAGGGACAAATGAAAGAAGTGACAAACCAAACTCAGAGTCACAAGTTGGCCTAGAATGCTAGAATCCTAAAACCCTATAATCTGAGGCTGTTATAGAAAGAGAAAGTAGAGAAAGAGAAAAGTAAAGTAGCTGAGAAAATACTTGAACATGTCTAGCAAACTAAATCACACATGACACGACACCCCAACATGAGATGACAAACAAGCCAGGACTAATTCAGCCAGCTGAGGAAAGACTGGAGGCAAGTAAATCCACATCTGTAATTCATATCATATCTCTCATCCTTCATCTCATTGCACTACCATACAACCCTGCCATCAGCAACTCATTTCATTGACTTACTTTCTCAGTTTTCTACAAATGATGTCTTCTTGGTGTTTTCACTCAAGTTGATTCAAATAAACACTCGAATTATTATTATTTCTAATATTCAAGTGGGTAACTCTAAAAGTAAGTCTCTTCACAGTGTTTAATGAAGCACGAAATCAATAGAAATTTTGACATCTCTGACAAATTGTAAGCAGTTATAAAAAATCAATAAATTGAACAAAGTGGCTCTTTTTCAAAACTATTGATATTCCCTATAAACAAAAACTACTAGGAATTGAATGAATGAATACGCCAAGTAACTTTACAATCAAGAGCCAGTAATAATACTTTCTCCACTTTGGCCTAATTTGAATGCGACGTATTTTCTTTCACAAGAACCCAGCAGAACGATGTTGAATAAATAAATAAGTCAATTAGCTTCATTTATGAAAACAACTTCCTTCTTCTTGTACACAATAGCATATTTATATAATAAGAATGGAGCCTTGGAAGTGCTGCATAACATAATATTAGCTGATTCTCTAATTTCTCTAAACATGCAGCTGTAAGTTTGCTACTATGCTATAAGGTTGAAGTATGAAGTATGCAAACCGAGTGCTGTTATAATTGGATTTCTTGTGTCAAATAATTCATCCCTTGTGCTTTCCTCTCCAATGTTACCATTTTGCCTTAATTAATGTATACAATCAGATACTACACAACTCCCTCGCGTCGTCCTCGAGAAAAGATTCAATTAATCAAATCCTGAAACCTAATTATCCATCCAGTCATTTTTTAAAGTCAAGTGCAAGTCAACAATCTGTCAATTTTCATTTTCTTGGATTTCAAATAAGAAACCTTTCTACTCAGCACATTTAACAAATGTAATATTTTTTACTTTTTCAAGTCTTTTCTAAAGAAAAATTGAAATTCATGCAAGGGTGGATACAAACAAAAGAAATCAAGGGGTACGAGCTATGGAATTTAAAAAGAGATTTCGCCTTCAATTTTTGTGACAAGTTTAGGGGAGCGTTTTATTTCAGTTTAATCCAGTTAGAAATCTTGCCAACCGGAATTGATTATTGTTCGATGTTTAAGCAGTTTAATATTAGATCTGGAAGAGCTTCAACATTCATTAGTTTTAGTATGGCAAGTAAAAAAAAAGGACATTTAGATTCTGGATGAAAATCTTTACAAGTGTAGTGCAAATGAAACAAGTAAAGTGAATCAGAGTATAAGGCAGTTGTATTGTCATCTATCAATTGTACTTTTGAGACTAAAGCAAGATGAAAAATTCAATTTTCTCTGTAAATCTGATATACGTATCTTTAAAAAATCTGGAAAATCATAAGACTATACACAAGAAAAAAGAGCCGAGTTGGATGATGTAAGATTCAACAGCCATTTTGTAAAGACAGAATTGCTTTTGGCATGTGTTACCATATCATTTCATACGTCGTGTCCTCTGTCACTTCATTTTGTTACAAAGTCACGGAGATCACGTCATTTCGCTCAGCACTAGTGCAAAAATCTGAAATCTATTTAATATGTTTCAAGAACGTGTATAGTCTGACTGGATGAAAAATTTTGCATAATGTTTAAGTCGAAGTCAATGAAAATTTAGTATATTTCTAACAAATATTTAATATATATTATAAAAGTATTGACAAATAGTTTTCGATTTGTCTTAACCAACTTGGATCTACACCAAGTGTACATTTTTCCAAATTTCTGTGATGAGTACAAATCAGAAGAAATGATCAAGAAAAAGCACTTAAAAGTCCGGAAAGAAAATTAGTAATAGAACAATAATCACCCCTTCTCTAGTCTTTCCTTTTAATCATCTCGCATTATGAAAGACAATATTATGAAGGATTTGGAACCCTCCCATTTTTCTACAACCCACGGAGAAAAATATAGGGAAAGCAATCCTTATAAATCTCTCCCTTTCTCCAAGAAGAACGATTCTTTTGGCAACATTCACCACTCTGTATCACCACTTAAGTTTTCTATTTCAGAGGGAACTCGTATATGATTTAATATCTTTATATACTCCTTCAGACACACTACTAGTCATTCTTATGATCAATATATCGGTTGTATTTATGTAAGACGACTGTTCCAAATCCCGAAGATGTGAGGAGATCAAAGTTCTTATAGATTGAATAATAGTTGATAGTGGAAAAATAATAATTTTATGGTTTCCTCTTTCCGTCACTCCAACTCTCAAACATTGGACATCAGACAGTAGAAATGATAACAAGTTTAGATGGGATGGAAAATTGTAGCCAATTTTTGGCTGCTCTCTCAGAGCACAGCACACATATTTATTTATGTCCGGCATAAAGAGCATCTTTTCTGCTGTACGTGCTTGAATCATCGTTATTGGTTTCCGTTTTTTTGTCCGAGTTTTTTTGGAACTAAAGCTTAGCTCTCTCTTAGAGCTGGACATTGGACATGCAATAAGGAATAACAATAATAATAATATTAAAACATTGCTCGGCTCATACATTACATTCTCTTGAGTTTTTGTTCCAATGGTTCTGAGTCTTTTACACTGCTGAATCCTATATACAAAGACTATAAGCAATTTGCAATATAGTCTACTAGCTAGACATACTAAGACTAGATGGTCCTTTAAAAACGGGCTTTCGCTATAGATTCTATCAAGAATCCAATATTCGGTCATAATTCATCTTCTTATGGGAGTCCAAAACGAGTCCAAAAATCGATTCCTGTTTCATCCTTTTCCCCTTTACCCTTCATCTTTGGCACAGATCATGAGGAGTTCAATCGTAAATTGAAATCATTCTTTCTAGATATCCGTTTCCACGTCTGAGTTTTTGCAGCGTTTGCTAAATCTCAGCAGGAACAAATCCGAGGCTCTAGTAGAATCCTACATGGCTACAAATGACAAATGTCATTGATGCCTTTTAGAGCATGGATAGATATCTTTTTTGATTTTTAATGTAATCTTATATCTACTCACCGTTATACCTTCAACTCAATTTCAAATTTCAATCATGAATTCTGTAAGAAAATCCCATGATCCCTAATGTTCGGTTCAGGTTGCATTGTTGGAACACAGTCATTAGATTTATTAGCCTAAAGGTCTGTCATTTCCATTTTTGTCTTATTTAAAAAGGATTGGGTTTCACAAAAACACAAATAGAAAATAATGGAAAACATGTCGTTAATGAGACTCGTGCATATGGTCGATAACAATGTAGAAGCATACAAAGTATTCTCGGAAGAATAACTCCTCCTGGGTTACAGATCTTCGTGTAGGATGATTGAGCTAGATTATAGTGTCGTGAATTACTTTTAGCGTGATGTGAAAAAAGATTTGCCCATCCATGTGTTTTATCTGCTAGTCCTTTAGGAGATTAGATAGGGTCCTTATTGTTATCAACCCTTCCCTCATTTGGGACATTTCAGGTAGACCAGAAACTCATTTTGTTCTCATATTACATTATCATCATCAGTATTTTTCCTACAAAGAAATACAACCCTTGGGGTTTCGACTTGCTTATCATACGTTGGCAGTTATTTGTCGAAGGGTTGTATTACATTGCTAGTTGCTATCAATGTACTAAAAGAGAATACCTAGTTGAAATTTTTACTTGAGTTGGCGTTATAAAAGTGTCATCTTCTAATATCCCTTTACTTTTACAATCAACGATGACTTGGCATGGCGTGTTTCCCTCGTCCTAATGAAAGAAATAATTAATTTTTGAATGCAGAAAGTACCTCCATTTCTAATTAAAGTTTATTAAAGTTAGTGTGAAACATGTTATTAAAATTGTTTCTTTTAAAACTAATCTCAGTTATGCGTCGGTGACAATTTTTACAAGAAGATATAACGTGATTTCAATGAATGAATTAAATCGGAAGAGTAGAGTAGGTTTAGAATACAAACTTGAATAACTCCAGCAAATAAATCAAAGCAAAAAATCGCTTATTGATATCTATTTTTGGGTTTTATTCTAATTTAGAATATAAGGATGGCAAAATATGCATTTTATTCAAAGTTATCTATTAGCCACAACAATATTATCCTCACAAATCTAGCATAAACACTTCATAAAATCTTGTAATCCCGAACTTTGACTCAAAACTATTCAAAATTCAAAGTCCTCTGGCTAATTAAGCTCAACGTAATCTAAAACCACTCAAATCCACCATGCTCGACTACTACACCTTTGTACTCTTTAACATCCTATTGCTTGGGGGCACTTCATGGCGAAAATTAGTAACTCAAGAGCTAATCTCAACAGAGCTCGGATGAATTGCTTGCCTATTTCCCATTTATCCCCTGCAGTTATCTGGGCTTGTAGAGCAGAAATAATATCGTAATACAAGCCATGCAATATATAACATCACCACATAGATAAATGAACACTTGGTTGGTGAAAACGACATGCTATTCTGAAGTGGAAGCCGATTCATTAGACCTATTACATTACATCATTTTGAAGCTTTGGGTGAAGAGCTGAGCAGTAGTTTTGCTGAGAGTAAAATGAACAAGCTAATTTATACAAGAGACTCTTATCTTATTTAAAACTTTAATGATAATCCCATTCTATTCATAGTGTACGAGTGCTTGCTTGGATAAGAGGGTACGCCGGTCATAGTCTACGTTAATATTTGAGTGAGCTTCACGACACCAAAAAGGACCTCGTCAGAGCCATAGCTTAGCAACTTAGAAATTCACCCTCGCCCTTTAAATAAAGCTTTAAGTACAGCACAAATCCACTAAGGATTATCATTTGCCGTTCTCTGATCTTTAAAAGTTTAAAAACTACCCTAGCAGCAGTAAACCCTTTATTTTCTGGTTGCTTGTGCTGACTGGATTTCATTACAGTAGATACAACTTTGGACGTAATTAATTACGGGAGGGAAGCGGAATGAGCATTTCATGTTTTCCGATAAGCCAATACTCATTTGGGAAAATTTAATTAAGTAAATGTTAAGATAATAAACTTGTGGAATTTTTGTTTTAGTATGCATTCCATGTTTGGTGTTTTGAATGTGGCACGTATAATTTGTAAAAGTGTTTCCAAATTTATTTGACTTCATCTACAAATAAAAACAACTATTTTTATCCATAAGGGAACTTTAACATTTGAAAGTTAGCAATGCCGTTGGGGAGGATCTCGTAATTGACAGGAACGAATTTCTGGAAAAAATTCCATTCGTGTCTAGCATAACAAACCTAACATTTTCAAACATAATATTCAAAACAAAATCGTAAAATACTTATGTGGATATGAAAGTTTTACTCCAACTATCAAAAACGTTGCTTAAACTGGATTTATGACAACTCAAAATGACAAATATTTTAAATCAATTTTTAAACACCCTTTGCCAAAATTTAATAGCAATACTTCAAGTCACTGCTTTTTCACAATAAGATAGGACTGAAACTAATAAACAATAAAAAACTGTTTTCTTCCTATTTAGGAAAGTTTTCGTGGACACGTTTTCTAGTTTAAAAAACGCACGAATCGTGTCCTACTTTTATACGCCGCAAAAGTAGTCACAAAGAGAGATGTTCTAAAAGTCATGAATATTTGGCTTCAGATCCTTAGAGCCAGGAGTCCCCAATGACAGCAAAGCGTAATGAGCCCCTTGTGGACTTCAATCACTAACATCCGAGTGAGTGACCTTTGACTCTTAAAAAAGTCTCCAAATATGTAACAACATCAACATTTCAGATTATATTTTACATTCAAGATCCTAGATTCAAGTAGCCTCTGCTTCTACTTCGCAGCAAGTAAACAACAGTATAGTCTCCGCAGTAAAGTTACAACTTTCCATCCATCGAGTAAACACAACATAGTAAATGCAAACGATTCGTTTGAACATTAAAGATCAGAGTGAAGTCGCTCGCCTACTACTACTACTACTTTTCTATCTGTGAAGAGAGCTGAGAAGTCTCGAGGAAAGTTGCTGGATGTTAGAGGAACGGAAACAGACATTAAATCCAAGGGAAAGTTATGTTGAAAAAGTAGACGTTGTATAAATCTACTGGCAAGGCAAGGGCTCCATGGGAATACTCTTACTTGGTGCCCAGTATCCACAGTTCCAACAATGTAGTATTGCAACAGCACTCATGTATCCAGTCGTACATATGTATAAAGGAAGGATAGATGTATATATGCAGTAGTAGATCATAGAGTGGTACAACCCTTTGCTTTTTGGAAAGAATCCACTAACAACCAACTGTGATGCTTTTACTCGTCCGTGATCTCCTCTAATGTATTTGGAATGGAGTCAAGTTAGTCATACCCTTTGAGGATGTTTTATCCTCACTTTCACTCGTCTTTTCACTCCAGGCTTCCAACGTACAATACCACGAGTACTTTTAAAACTATGAGACTATATATAGTCTCACAACTCATCCCAAATACAAGAGAAAGCTCTAGGACATATAATTCAAGAGCAGGCATACTGAAAGAGCAAGTTACGTCCATTGGAAAGTCAGTCAGTCACAAATTATACTTAAAACAGTAGGAGAATGCTTTGCTTTCACTTCGTCACAATCAGCTGGGATGCAAAAGCTCAGAAGGAAGAGGGGATTCAACAGAAGTAAATTACGGATTTCAACTTGTTCTCAGCATGTAGTTTAAAGTCAGACTCTTAACTTTGAGTCTCCTGAAGTTGTATGAAGACCTCCTTGTTCTCATTATATTATTATTATATAAGGAACATTCTTCGTAATAAAGTGTGGGTGGGAGGACAGAGATTTGTTTAGAACCTCTTTGTTGTACAAACTATTATATGCGAATATTAAAAGGTTGACATAAATTCTGGGTTTATAGGTAAGTATTTTCTGTAATATTTAGGGTAATATTATCCACGTTAGGACATGCATGAAGCAGATACACTGATGCAGTTAAATTTGAAAATGTAAAGTCCTGTTGTTCAACTTCTACTTGAAAGGAACTATAAACGACAGATTTTTAATTATGAACCTGGTTATCAAAAATCAAATCTGGAACATCAGACATCAAAGGAGGTTTAGATGTTTTACTTTTATATAAACTTATAGGTATTACCTCTAGTTGTATGCTTTTAACGACAAAGGGATCAGACTTTTTTTATTTTTACGTACTTATTAAATCCCTTCTATGCTCAAAAGCGACGTATGGTAAAACTAAAACCGCTGTGCAAGGAACCAATTTTTATCTACATGAAGTTCGGAGTTTGAACTTTGAGGTAGAATAAAGTCTAGATAATCTTGTATGCTAGAATTATATTCAAACAGAAATACTGATAATAAACAAATTGGATCGTCAAAAGCACATATACTGTAGATTAAAGCCCATCACAGTGTACGTTGTACGTGGGTTGAAATGTCTGATGTATTATTTTTCTTTCCTTCTGGAGCCCAGTATATAAATAGAAATGTCAAAAACATAAACAGTAGTAGCTTATCATGAATATCATATTGAATATTGGAAAATAAAGCCAAAAGCATGAGATAAAGTTGCCAATAAGTGGTACAGGTTTTTAATATAATATAATATTCACGTAAAGCTGAAAACATCTTTTTCACTAATGAGATATGAAAGTTTAAAAATAAAATACGCTTGACTCCAGCAGGTTCAATGAGTTAAATATATTTCTGTTATCTTTCCAGATTCCAACTTCAGTGAATATATGAAAATGTGTGAAAATCTAATTATTCTCCTCACTTCATCTATTTATGTAACTTTAAACGTCAATATTTCGTATTTGCGTAGTTTGAATACGAATTCTATGAAATACTTAAACCCCATTGTTAAGAGAGGTTGTTCCAAACTAAAACAGGGATTTGACTTGACAGATCGTTAAAGTATCGGATTCGTCAGTCATCTGCAGTAACAAAGCCGTAAATATGATAGACGAATTTTCGATATTCTACTATAACTTGTATGACTATAATGCTTTTTGTCACTCTTCCTCATTCCTTTCCATTCCAGTTGGCACAGCCTAAAGTCTACAGGGACTTCGATGCTCATTTCCACCAGCTATCGAAGTCTTTTGTGAGAGCAGACTGTGCTACATATTTTGCTTTCAAAGCATCAGGGCTTTGTTTCCGAGATTCATAATAATCTCTTGGCACCATACATCTCATCATTTTCAATAAGTTCCATCGTATTGGATCCTGTTTGCTGTCTGAATCGTCATAACTTATCGCAGAATAGCAGTGTCATGCAAACTATCTTGTATTTCACACAATATTACACGTTAATAGGATATTTGATCTTGATTGTGAGTTTTGAAACGAGGTATCCCTTTGATTGTGTTTGGTTCAGTTTAATAATTAAATCTTTCATCCACCATATTTGCTCAATTTATTGGACACCTTCAATTTTAATGGTGGAGTGTATTATCAACATCAACGAAAATCAGAAATTCTTATGAGATTAAACTGCTTTTTGCATTTTTAAATTTTGTATTCATAAAATACGTACATTTAGATATTTAACAACTTTTCAATGTTAATCTTATTTCTTATTGTTTTTTTTGTCTTAAATTATTGGATTCAGTATCCAGGTATTTGAAGCTTTTATTAAAAACAAATTATAGGACTGCTACAAGGCGATATTGCAGTTCTCAACCTCTTCTTTAATGCCGTGGGTGTCTTGCAAGTTGCAACCACGATACACATTGAAATGTTCAACCAAACAATCCTTGGAGATTTGGAAGGAAACCTACCAAAATCTATCTCGGATGTTCTATTTATCTGATGCACTCAAGTCATGATTGTAACAAGTCATTTCCAAATAAAACCAAAGACTTATCCATCCATATCTATCAGTATTGAGTAGTAGAAGTTCCCCCTTTCTAAAGAATAATACTAGTAATTACAAAAAAAGTATTTCTAAAAATACAGATTTTGCGCTCCATTCAGCCGTCCACTCGTTGATAATTTTACCCACAGCTAATTTAAAATCGATGTACAGCATACGATAACCAAAGCTAATCCATTCCCCTTTTTTACCATGCAAAAGTCAGAACCACTGTTTTCTATCAAACGACCAAACAATATTGCATAAATCCAAGCCAATGTGTGACATTGATTGCTTCAAAAACTAGAATGAAATGTTGAGTACCCTCTTGTTTAATTTTGGTACTGTCAAAAAAATCCGAGATAGCAACAAGCCAACAAGCAACAATGCTGGGATAAAAGGGTTTCTTCAATTCATTATTTGTAAAAATGAAGTCGATTGGTTTGAAGGGAAGGGGACCTTGAAAAACTGAACTAGGGTAATATGTAATACATATTATTACTATACATTCGTAGTTCGCTCTGGTCTCTGGAATATTCTCCGGTGGGTCGGTTTTATTATTCCAGTCAAATCACGACCAACAAGCTGATTGACATCCCGATTGGAGAGAAAGATTGGCTTATTATTATCAACATACACGACATCCTTCCATCCGCCTGTTCAATGCTCAGGTCAGGATAAGTATAACGTACATATAAGAACTTGTGAGCACAAACACAAAATGTAAAGCAACATTCCACTTCAGATGGTTTCTAACTTATCACATGTATCTTTTTATTTCAATTCGGAGAGAGAAGACCCTTTTGAATACTAAGTTTGTCACAGCCCATCAAAAAATCTGTTCATTTTAATATTATGAACGGAGCCAAACTAAAAGCTATAAAAAATTATCCCTATATACGCACTCATTTTTTGTATATCGTTTGACTGGTCCATTTCCAGTTCTACTACTATCTTGTTGAATGTATTAAAATAATAAAACAATCAGGGATGGGTTAACTATCAATTCAAAACTGTGTTGCTCCAAAACCTATCAATTAAATTCCATTGATGATGCGGAGAATGACTGCTTTTGAGTTTTGAGCAGTTTGAAATTTAAATTGTTAAATTCTAACAGCTATAGTGACAGCTAAATATTCAGTGGAATCGAGTCTATAAAGACAATTTAATAGAGCATATGAAGATTCGCCTCGTCATTTAATTCATTGAATCATTGTGTATATTACACCAGGATTATTTACTTGCCAACAAACTAACCATCAACATTAAGTCTGGAAGTTTCATAGATGTAATATAGCATGAGGTATTTATTATACAGTGAAGGATCCAAAGGCAGGAGTGTCTACTCATTTAGTCAAACAGCCTCTTGTCTGAGATGAAGATAAAACTAACGATCGTCAATTTTTCAATTGGACGCAATCGATTAATCCTCCAAGGAGACTTGACGTGGAAGTATTGCCTACGTTTTTCGAATACCTATAACCAACTAGGTCTCTGTATGTACCTCATATTTATTCTTGAACCAAGAGGTAGTTAAGGTAGCTCCTTATTCCCTTTCCACCAAAAATCATTTAGTTTGACACGGCTTGGGCCTTGATTTTAAATGTAGTCTTTAATTGGATCTGTCTCGCAATTAAACTCTGAAACTCGGAACGCGGTAACTTTGCCACGGAAAAGCGATAGAACACCCTTGTAACAGCTTTTGTATTTACTTACCTGTTTTAATATTCTTTGAATCTGATCAGGCAGATTGGAATTGATGTGGTTGAAATGTTTTCTTCTCTGTTTAAAACTGTAAAACAAAACAAAAAAATCCCATATAATATATTATTTGCATGGTTTACAATTTACAACAAGAACAATAAAAATCAATTCATACATATGTCTTAAAGCTTTAATAATTAACTTATTAGTACTAATATTAAATAATCTTTTAGAAATGGATCCGAAAACTCCTGTTTCTGAACTACTCTAATGGAAGTTCAAATTTCTTAATGGCTTTTTAAATAAATATGAAAAGAAAATTGAAAAATGATGAGTCTTTATTATAAGCCTTTCGTTCAGTTTTAATATAATGCACTCTACCTATCAAACTTACCTAGTCAATCTTTCCATATTCTCATCTCATTTATTTGATGGAAATGGGAAAGAAAAAAGATTCAAATTGGAAAAGAAAGAAAGAGGGGTAAAGAAATAGGCGATTAGGGAAAAGCTCATTTTCAAGTCAAGATTATCACAATTTATAAACCATAAGATTCTTGTTCCATCTCTCCCGAATAATTTTGCCGACTGTGGGGAATAAGGTAAAACCCTTACAGATTCTTGAATTCTCATATTATTTGTATTCCTCGTTTAAATTCTTCTGTGGCTCCCTTAATAGTATAGCAAGCGGGATGAAACTTTTCCCTGAATTTCACCAAGAGACAAGAGAAAAGGCGAACATCAGCAAAATTTCAGAGTAAAAACATTGGAGAATGTAAGTTCCCCCACCGGCTCAATTTTCAAGGTATTACCTTTTACACTACAAGTCTTACTTTGCAACTAACCGACCCCTGCTTACATAAAACTAGTAGATTGTGTGCAGTGTTTGGTCTTATAGTTTATTTTCTTGCTCAGCTTTAATTCTACAAATTTCAAGTCTCTTACATTTGTACACACTCCATAAGCATCTTTAATTTGAATGCATATTTTGTTCATTTGTGATTCTCTTTAAACTCAGACGCCCTAACAAATAGACACTACCATTCGTTCTACACTGCACCCGTCACCCTTTACTATTCCAGCTCTTAAAGATCCTAACAGAAAACTCGCATCAGCAAAGATTCTTGTCGAATTCCGTATATTAAATACCGTCAGAGAATATCTTATATAAGAGTACCTGCTGACTCTAGTACAGATACGGTATTTCTTTCTCAGCTCTCTCTCTCTCTCAAGTTAAAATGATTCCGCAGCAGGAGCAAAAGAGCTGAGAAGTCTAGAGTTCTCAGCTCCTCGAGAAAGGGAAATGAAGGGAAATTATCGTAGAGAAGAAAGTCTCCCAGGAGAAGTTGTTATAATATAACACGGGAGGAAAAGACAATTAAGGTCTCATATCAGGACCTACTAATGAGTCCTGTCACAGCAGCATCCAGCCTCACGCTATAACCATCAATTTTGGTAAATGTGTAAATGGTAAACCAACCCTTCCGAGCCGTTCTTCTGGGTCTACTAGACTGTCGACTGGAAGTAGTCTAGTTTCAAATGCTTCACCACCACTAAACCATCCGCGGAGTATTATTATTTATTCCGGGGAAAGCTATTATTATACACGCCAAGTAATAAGTAGATTCTAGGTTATACAATGTCTGACCTAACCAAATGTAAACCAACTATCAAAATAATAATGTAGCTTAAGTATCCCACTCTCCTGAGGATCACATATACAAACTAGATTCCTTCTAGCTCTTGTACAAGTGCTATGGACTCCAAAACTAATTCCAGAGGACTAATTTCAATCACAAGTGAATTAACAAGGCTCATCTTTAGAAAGGGAGCAAACAATTGAGTTATTACCTCCTAAATAATATGAACCTGATAAGTATTCATTATTACTATAAGCATTAAAACTTGTAAGTAGAGCTCCTAGTTATTGTTATTATAGTATAGCCTGCTCTGTGTGTCAACAAAAACAGACTCATTCATTTCCCTTTCCTAATAACACTTTGTCTTCACGTAATAACTTCATTCCTGACATTAAAAGTTCTAAAGCCATTAGTACCAAGCCCCGTACTTGTTTCTAGCTTACTTGCAAACAGAGTCCTTTGAAAGGATCATCATCAGTGACTGTAGAAGGTAAAGAAGAAGGAGCCATCCACATCCACCCTCACGTTTTCTCATTATAAAGACCAAAGACAAAACGAAGGGAGAATGATCGAAATTGAGAAAAGGGATCATTAGAGTTTAGTAAATTCCTCTAGAGATGAGAGGGTGGTTTTCTCATGTTCGTTTACATGTGACTTTTACACAGACTCATTTTTTACCATCTAACCGTGTCGTCTCGTTTTGAGAACAAAGGCCACGCCATGACAATTTAGCACGTTCGTACTCAGTATACTTAAATGATAGGGTTGAAGTCGTTGAAGATTTATAAATTTGAAATACTTTAAGTAGTAGGGGCACATGACTGATGGGTACAAATAGCAAGAAAGTATTTTGCTAAACAATCAACTTATTTGCTTTGTGATTGATCGTTTTTCCCAACCCCCGGATAGTACATGTTCGTCCTTTACCATTTAAGATTATAAAACACAGCAAGTACGTGACTTCATTTGATCTTTTTGTCAAAAATAATCAAAAACATTATTTGTAACAGTCAAGTTATGATCTTTGCCAAGGGGCATCATTACATTAAACAACATAAAAAATTTATTTTTAACATCTCTTTAAAATATTTGTATAGTGATCAGCATGATATATTTTTTGATCGAATCTAGAAAAACGGAAAAGAGAAAGTTTACAAGTTTGAAAATAAATTTCAAGGAAAGTTTCAAGACAAACTAGGCTTGTTTATGACAGAGATGGACAGAGCTAGTCTTGGAGTCGAAATGGGCAGGACAGATCATTAACTGCTTAGCTTTCTCACTGACTGGAACTGAGAGCTGGCCTTTCTGAATACTAACAGTAGTGGTAGTGACTGCATGGCCCACTCTCTATCTCTCTTTTATTCTTTGAAATGGACCTCGACCACTTTCTCAAGTTTTTGGAAGAAACCCATGGATGTGCGTTGAGCCATAAGTAATACGTCTTATAAATGTACAACCGTACGAAAAGAACCCAACGCACCCTGGCACTTAAAACCATTACAATGTACAACAATTTCCGTTCCCTCTACTTAGCCTTTTTCTCTACCATTCTCTAAACTATCTCTCTGTCTCTCTTTGTGTAAAATATGATGACGAGAAAGAAAACAGGAGCCAAGTATTAAGCAGATAGTAAAATACTGAACTGCTCTTTTCCTTCTAGTCTTCTTGTAGATAAAGTGTACACAGAAACATAGTGTACTACATAGCAGGACCATACATTAAGGGACCTCTTAAACCTCAACCTAAGAATGACCTCACTTTCCCACAGAAAACTCTTTGGCTTGGCTTGCCTTGACCATTTCACAAGTCAGTGAAAGTCAACTGCCTGTATACTTTCCTGCCCGTTGAGTATCCATCTACCGTGTTCAGCTACTAGAGTATTTTCCCAGAGAATGAGCATCTTTATCTGGATTTTTAAAAAAATCACGCTGTGCCCTACGGACTGTAAATTTGTGAAGTATTTTGTATCATGCATCAGTTACACCACAGGGATTGGCAGATAATGAGGGATTAACACGAGCCAACGCTGAAGATGAGGAAAAAACATTTGTGGTGTATATTTTTGCAGAAAATCAGGTTAGCCAGTTTGGAAGTTCAGCTGTTGTTGCTAATACTAGGCTTTCTCTTATATTGGGCAAGGCTTTTCTCTCGGAGAAGTCCATTAAGGGATTATATGGAACAAGATTGTATAAGAAATCCATATCAGTTCTTGTACTTTTTAGCCCGACTCCGAGGGCTTATGGAACCGTGTCAGTGTCCGTCTGTCCGTCTGTCCGGGGACACGATAACTCTCTTCAAACTTGTCCGATCGACTTGAAATTTGGCACACACGTTTATTG
>JAQGBQ010000079.1:0-45259 GCA_034698485.1 Vertagopus arboreus
ATATGTACTGGTAAAACAGCAACCCCGCTGCTCTGATTTATTTCGGGGATGGTACTTTGCAACTCATCTCAGATGCTTTGCTACATTCATCCTACATCTTTTAAACCACGATAGCATATGTTTCCTGCCATTGTGGATGCTCCTCATCTTCATCTTGTGTTTAGGTTGTAGCAGAATGAAGGGAGTGGGAATGAATGAACACTTTTATACATTATTAGCATAACGGAAAGTGAATGAAGGGATTCATATCATAGCATAACACACACTCGTGTTTATATAAAGATGATAATAATATGATTTAGTTTGTCTTTTGGGTTGAGTTAGGCTGTGTGTTTTAGGAGATGTAGAGTTTTTAATCTGGTTTCTCTAACCAAGTTTGGTTGGATGGGAGAAAGCAAGAGAAAAGTTTTAGTATTCTTTACCCAATGCGCCTATCGATCAGCATCAGTTCTCCAATCTCTCCTCAGCCTTTCCTTTCTCTCAGAATAGCCTTCCTGCCTCCCTGCCTTTCATCTCTCGCTCTCTCCAGCGCTCTCCTTCTTTCTTTTGGGATAAGTCCAACTCAGAAGAAATGTCCGTAGCCCTCTCCTTAGAAAACACAAAGCTCTGCTCCTCACAAAACTCTCAACGAGCTTAGTTCAGCTACTCCACTGGAGAGTGTTATTCTGGACGGCCCACAATAGATTCTTAGTGACTGGCGGTGGTAGGTATAATCGGACTGGCATAGAAAAGTTGTCCCAACTGGAAGCTGGTTGGGCTTAAGAAAGCCCGTTTAGGATGCCAAGGCCTTCTCTCTTCGCTTTTTCCACTTGTTGTCCAATGATAAGCTTGTCAAATGAGTCCATCGAGAGAGAAAGGAGAAAGCGGAATGAGCTTAAGCTCAGCCAACCTCGCAGAAAGTCCTGAGTCAGAATCCAAAGCACCCTGTTCCTTGAGTTGTATTGTCCAGTCAACTCTTAGTCGCTCCACCACCGCATTATATACATAGACCTACTACTACAACGAGATAGTAGAAGTACATACTGCATGCTTTCACCATCCAGCATTGACTGCCTAGGAACACTTTAGATATCTAGCTATAGCCTCACTGCTATGTACTAATCTTACGTACGTATCACGTACTCTCCGACTTCTTATTACCTAATTTACTTCTTCTTCAACATTCCAACATAACAGCACACCACCCATTTCCAGCTCTGAGTTAGTAGTTAACCTAGAGCCAACAACATCCAAGAAGAAGAGTCTTCCGTTTCTTAGACCAACTGTCTATCTGTCTATCTTATTATTGCTCAAACGTATTCTCCCATGAGAAGAGAAGTTTACAAGAGGAATAGAAAGCAAAAAGGAGAGAAAAATAAACTTTTTTTAAAAACCAAGAATCCAATCCAGCACATAAATATAAGAGGAAGTGACAAAAAACTCGACTAAATTAAATGAAGTTGATGTTGTTATATGTGACTGAGGAAGGAGATAGTGTCCGAAATCTGCTCCGTTTTCTTCTATCCTAAACTTTTTTGAGGACTGTACATCCTCCCTCATCCTCTTAGTGCTACGACACGAGGCTTTCTCTTTCACCCTTTAGAAAAGATATATAAATATTGGATAAGAAGATAGACAGGATATGGCTATACTTTAGAGAGTTTAGACAGAAATAGGAACAGAGTCAGGAAGGATGTTCTAGTTCCTCATCGGAATCATTTTAAACTTTCATTGCAGTTTTTATGATCAGTTCTTGTAATCTATGGTCAAACTTCCTTGCTTCTTCTTTCTCCTCTCACAGAGTAAGAATGCTGAGAAAGCCAAGCAAGCAAAGCCAAGGGGCTGCTGCTAGATATATATTACACATAGTAACCAGAGGGTTATTCTTCCTTAATCTTCCTTCACACCATGATGACCCCGGCTCTTGTCCTTAATATAATATAAAGTAATATATGGATGGAAGGCGTGGTGCATGTATTATCTAGATCATGTATATTAAATTTAAATACATTCCCTTCTCCTATCTACTCTTTCCATGTCCATATTACTTTTACAATGTATAAACCTTTGACTTGGAGACTTGAGGTTGTTAGGTTGAAACGAATCTGTTTTTATTGCATGAAAGAAAGTCAAACCAGTCGAGCCTTAGCAGTAGAACCTTCTTAGAAAACGGAGATGGATATACTCTTTATATATACATACATATTGCAGGCCAAAGGAATTTTGATAATTTTTTTCTCTCTGTTCAACTCTCTTTTTTTTCTGCTCTGCTTTCTTTATTTCCGTAGACTTTCTCCTCTCTGTTAGTTTCCCTTTCACGGAAGGACGAGCCGATATATTCCAAGAACAAACTCCATCTAACTCTAAACAACTGCTACTTCTCTCCTTTTTCGCTTTACGTCTACAAAGCCAAAGTACTGTAGTAGATCAGGGTACTAAAAGCAATATGTGAAGCGATTTTGAGATTCTGACGCCTTGCTTCCACTTCCATGGACAGTAGTAGTCCATATATTTATTGTATGTTTGGAATCTTTGTATGTTACAGAAATATAAAGGACTATTTTTTCTATGGAGCCTAGTTGAAATGGGAATAGGCTCTCTGAATAATATTCTTTGGGCTTGCCCAATGTGCCAGAAATGGATTCAGTTTTGACTTTCTGCCTTGTAATCTTATGTAGGGAGCCGTACATACTCAGTACGGTGTACTGACGGACAGGGATATTTTATATGAAAAATCACTATCTGTGTCACCTGTTCCCTGAAACCTGGATTCTTGACGACTCGAACTCAGGGTTTTCCCAATGCTATCGAATTTCACCCATGTGTTTACAATGACTGGACAAAAAAACGTAGTGCTTGAATTGTTCAATACCAATTTCACAATTTACATAGTTTTAAACCCAGTAATCGAAGACTTAATTGATAGATCTATTAATAAAAAAAATATATATAGATATGGTTATATTTTTAAGAAAATGTGGGAAAAGGCCTTGTGGTGAAAGTACCACGTATCAAATGGTACAATAAACTTAATGTTGAACAGGCTAAGCTCTTCGTCATATTCTTGTGATGTGATGAATGACACAAACTGTCGCTGAGCTCCATACATACATCAAAATATCTATTGTTATGGGACTCTATTTAATTCTTTTGGTGTATCTAGACCGCTAGAGATAGAGGTGAAGAAAGCTTCCGATTATATAAAAAAAACTGTGTATAAAGGTACTTTGTAAAAAAAAAAGTTAGGCAATGAAAATCTGAAAGGAAAGCAACCAAGCATGCACCAAGTTTTTAGACATGAACAACCAAAAATGGAACAGTTGGTACACCATCCTTGTGTTGCTGAAAGTTGCATTTCAATTGAAAAGTTTCAGAATTCAATCAGTTTAAATTACAAGTGCCATGGAAGAATCCGGGGGGCATTTTGATTCTAAAGCCTCAGTAAAAATTAGCTCCAAACTGACCATTGTGCATTTTGCCCCAAACATAGTAAATAAAATTTTGAAAATACGTAGATATGTATTTAAATTCAAATTGTTTTGTAGCCAAATATCGAATTTTATAGCTCAGTTAAAATCTAAAGCGTGGTATATGAATGCCCATCTCTATTTATATTTTGTTTATTCTACGGTCGACTGTGTTTTAAAAGTGGATAAAAGTCCATTGTTTCCGTGAACCAAGATCCTTAAAGATTGAGAAGCTTAAAAAGGGTTGTCAAACAAAGGACGGAGTTGTGAACATAAGCAATATGATACGAAAGTATGATATGTCACGCAGCCTGGAAATCTTCGTATTCTATTCAAGCGAAAAAAAGCTATTCCCTGCTCCGTTTCCTACAAACTGTATTAGATTACAAAATCAATTTCAAAGTTTATCAACAATTTGTTTTGAACGAAAAAGCTATGCATAATTACAACAAAAGTAAATCACCGAATGTTACCTTTGGTGAAAGTTAAGACAACAAAATATTCACAATGTTCATTCTGCGTTGTAAAATACAGTTGACAGTTCAGATAGCTTAAATGGGATATTGCAACAACTGGTTTGTTGGTGAGGTCAATAGAGTTTGTAGACAATTCCTTATCCAGATAATAGCTTGTTTGTACCATAATATCTGTATAGTTTACCTTATCGTTACCATGTCTCGTAATAGGCACAACGAACACAGTGGGATTTAGGACCAGCTTATGTCAATAGTGGACTTTGATTGTAGTACAATAGCAGAAAAAAGAATCAGTGGAGGTCACAGGTATTTTTACTGTGGTTTTTTTGTGAATCCTTCTCTTGTTAGAAAAGCCGAGTTTTAGAAGGGATACATATCTTTGACATTTAAAGACGTTGTCAGAAAGTCTACTAGTGTTCTTTTGTACATGAGCAGTTGCTCTTAGAGAAGATTTCTACACTAAAACATTGGGGAAGGTGTAAGTGTGAAAGACTGCTGAACACGGTTGATATGAGATTAATGGAGATGACTTGGAAAGAATAAAAAGTTTGAGCGGTTGCTTTCTTTATAGATTGGTTTATGAGAGAAATGGGAAAGGTTGGGTACATCCGATTTCCTTTTCCATCACTCATGAAACACTCAAGATGCTTCTATTTCTCCGGCACCCATGAAGTCCCATGATTCTTGAGGCAGACAAGTCAGAAGGGTGTTGAGGAGCGATCTTAAACAGACCACAAATCGAGATGATAAATTTGCATTCGTGCACAGCTTTTTCCTCTGAGGATTATACTCTTCCTCCAGCAGGACTCATACATAGCCTGCCTTTTTTGGATTGAAAATCAGATTTTTTTTTGCAAGACGTCATTCGACTCGTATTCCGAATCATTTCTGGGCATAAGTACAACAGGACACTCTCTCTTGCTTAGTACAACTGGAGAGAGAAGGTCTAACATGTCTAACATGAGCTAGAAGACCATCCTCCTCCGGGTCCTCGGTCTTGACAGCATAGGACGGTGGATGGACTGTAGTATAAATCCAGTGCGATGATAGCTACTATGGGAGCCAGAAATAAGCCGATTACTTCTACCCTTGATTCTCTTCTCATGCTTCAATCCCATCATAGAACTCTTTCTTTTTACTTGTACTCTCAGACAGAGAAAGAGAGGGCGAAAGAGAGAATCAAAGTATTAGCCCAATGTTGAATTTGATCTACAGCCAACCCTTGTAGACATTTCTAGTTTCACTTCTTCTATAGCTAATGGCAGTTGGACGAAGTAAGAGAGGAAAGAAAGCTATTACGCTACTACTCGTCGTACATGGTATTAGTATATGGTCTCTGTGTATGACATCCTGAGAAATAGAAAAGCCATCCCTGGACGACTTTGGTGCTAGGATAGAGTTAGGGGTCCATGATAGTGATGCTAGTAGTCGTCCAACAAGGAAAAGACCTTAGTCCACTTCTTGTATGTAATAGCAGTGGGTAGATTGAATGCATTATTATATATCCTAAGTTGTGCCCAGCAAGAGAGAGTTTAGATAGTTGGTTGGTGATGGTGGAGTGGTTTGTTGTAGTACCCTTCGCCATGCAGCCAAATAGCAGCTAGAACTGTCTGACAGTAGTTGGGCTCGAGTTGTAAGAGATGAGCACAAACCTAAGAATTCCTTATCGCTTTCATCTTTCATTTCCTTTCTCTTCGCTTTCTCTCCTTCTTCTTCTGTGGGCCCACCGACATAAATGGAATACGTGGAGTGGCAGTTCCATACATACAAAGATATTCCTATATGGGATGTTCCTTCCTTTTATTCTATATTATCATTCCACACCGAGACAGACCAAACCCACCATCACCCAGGCTTCCTTTCCATTACAAATATACTTTATATCCTTCCTCCGCCGCCGTAGTAGTCCGTGGGCACTTTCAAGAGAAATCAACTCAACGGGAATATACATCCATACAGATATATTATCCATCTTTATTATATACTTTCATGTACATACATGCCTACATTCATGTCTGAATGTAGGCCGTGCTGGTTCTACCTTTAGGCAGGAGGGCTTTATGTGATATTTGCTTCATATTTATAAAACACACTGACTTCTATGTTCTAGTCCTCCCTTAGCTACTCATACCACGGAAAAGACCTTAGTTAAAGAGAACCAAATGTCTATTTGTGCAATAACAGATTCTCTGAAAAGTTCCATTATCCTCACAAGCTACAAGGAGCCTTTTCTCTCTACGCCACAACTTGTATGAACAACTGGATGTCCTTCTTTTATTTTTCATTTCTCTCCATTAAACCACTCGTCTTTTCACCATGTGGCTTGAAATTAGTCTTTTTCCACCGCCGCTTTCTTTCCACATATTCCATATCCTTAGACACATACACATACGTACTACTACTACTACTCTGAAATGGAATCGTATTCTTCCTTCTGTCATCATCCTCATCTTTCGCATCCCTTTAACATCTTACGCGTTGAGACCCCTTTTCTTCCAATTTTCTTACATCCTTATGAATCCACTTAGAAATAAGTAGGTAACCCCCAACTACCTTATCAATGATTCATTCTTAATAACACAACTAATCCTCCGTTCCTTCATCTCTTTCTCTCCGAGGAGAAAGTCATTTCTCATTTTCCCTAGCCACCTCCTCCTCCTCTCTCTTTCTCTCTCTCTTTCTCTATTATTTCGATCCCTTTGTGTCTACAGATATAGGGCATACCAGCACTACTATTACAAACCTACAACTGAACACGAAGAAAGCTCATGAACCCAAATGGGTCCTTAACTATTTATCCTTAGCATCCGCTTCCCCAACTTTATATATTAGAGGAGCATTAGAGTCAAAAATCATAAGCTTCTTCTTTGGGAGGGAACGGATATCACTGACTCTTAATTTATTCAAAGTAATAATAATCCTCAGCAGTCGGATGATGAAAGACAACAAAAGCCTTCGGGCTTTCCTCTTGCGGTCTCTCTCTACTATTTCAAACGCAAAGTTAGTAGACCGCTATTCCTTCTTGCTGTGTCTTTATTGGAGATGAAAGTGAACAGGGTTCAATTTTTTTTTTACATACAAGGTCGGAGTGGGTACGCTCGTGTGCCGATACGAAGACTACTCAAATAATCGTCATGGACAAAGAATTGTTAAGATCAATGTGTCGTCACTGACAATGTACAAATAAGTGCAATGTGTCGTTGATTTTCACCATTTATCATTGAATCTCCAATTAACCAAAATTTATAATATTAATTAGTTTGTAATCATTTAGACAGCTTTGGTGGTGGAAAAATATCCTTTCGCTTCTATCCTTTTTTATCTTTCAATGTGGAACATGTTTTTTGCAAAGAAGTTAAAAATTAAAATCTAATTATTACTGAAAGAAGAACAAAACTGAGAATAGATGACTACAAGGGCATTTGGCATTATTCATTCTATTTAATACTCATCCCATTTGTTTTAAGTTCATATATCATTTGTTTCATCAATACTAACCACCGTGGACTATTTTCCCTATATTGATCTTTTGTTACTATCTGCAATTTGACTGGCGATTGTTTGGCCTATCGACATATAAATTGGTGGTACACACTGACCCTTGATACTGTCTGCTAGTGGAGCAAGTCTCGATGACCCAAGTTTTCTATTTCTTAATATTCCTTGCAAAAAATTCAAGATTGTTTTTAAATGCTATGAAAAACATGCTCTACAACTATTTATTTGAAACTATTTGCTATTTTTGGTCTAGGAATTTGCTAGTAAACAAGTTATTGAAAGTCAATGCTGAAATTTACAAATGTTTGTTTAAAGGTTTATTGCGGTATTAATGAAAACACTTGCTGTCCATTGAAAGTTTTGTATAATTAGGGAAAGCAGGGTTATTATTGGTTTTTGCTTGCCATTCTGGTTCATTGCTCGTATTAGATATTCATAATTGGGTCGTGACAGTTCTTGTAATAAAAAAATTTAGCAGAGACAAATTTTGGGACAGCTTAACTCTTTAACCAGAAAGAAAGTTGTGAAATTAATTTTGGCAATTAAAAGGGTCTGAAGGGAAGTCAATCAAATTAGATGAGCAGTTCTGAAGTTATTCTAGTTCCTTATGATGATATATTTAAAATTCCTTTGTACAAGTCATCCATATTTATAGTAGAAGAACCCGCAGCAGCTAGTCTTATCCTGGTACTCCCAAGAGATGTAAGAGATGTAGATTCTTTTACTACCTCTTCTACGTCGGAATAAGTAAGATTCCATACTCTATATAGTATGGAAAGCAGGGATGCCACTGAGGTCAGCCTCCAGCTTTCTTCGAAAGTGCCACCGACTCAAGTATCACTGTATGATCCTTTGCCAATAGTACTCCAAAGTGAGCTGTCTAATCCGCTACAAATATTCTGCCATTTACTTAGCGTCAAAGAACATTGACATCTTGAAGTTGGAGCGTGTAAAGAAAGCGAAGTGACTTATAAAGTTCTAAGCTCCCTCAGTAAATGTCAGCAATAAAAGTTAAATGATGTCCTTCACTGTTGATCACTTAAAAAGATTAATACTCCATCCTTATCCCTATACAAAATCTCGGCTTGGGCAAAGACAAAAACTGATTTCAAGACTTTTCAATTCTACAATTGTTTTTTTTACTACTAAGCCACAACGTTACTTACCCTAGATACTACGCAATTGTACGTTTCTGATTTTGAGAACCGTTTTTCTTTTTGATAAATTCAAGCCATAAAAATATTAAAATTATGTCCTTGCTTAGTTGACAAAAAAACGTATTCAATAACTGTTCCTATATATTTACTAGCCAATAACATTGTTTATGATGTCGTATACTTTAAAGGGATATACTAACCTTTATAGTAGAAACAGGAATAATATCTCATATTATTAGATTCAATAAAAATAAGCGTTATAATTTTATTGATACTGGAGATTTTGTTTGACCAACGTCATTGTATGGCTGGTTTAAATTGGCTAAAGTTACCAACTGCCAGACGGCACCAAAGACAATTGTCAACGATTCATTTGGCAAATATTTAGCTTTTCTTTGTGCTCTATTTCCCTTTATTTAGTAAGCAGAAAAGTTAATTCGACAAATTAGCATAACATGCAGAGGCATGGGATGAAGTAAAGTAATTTGCATGACGCCTCTTTTCTCTCCCTTATTGCTCTCTTGTTTGCCATGAATTTTTTCGAGTATGAGCCACGTTCCTTAGCCAATTAAATATACCAGAATAATAATAGTTTTGTTCTATGTGAAGCTATTAAAGGTTCAAAGGGTTTTTCCCGTATTTTATAAATACATAACTCAATTTGTTGTCTTGATTGATTCTAAATGTGTTTAGTTATATTTTTATAATCCAAACATGATTTGATACATACAATATATTTATTTTGGATTTTTTTAAAACCATGTCTTACAATCAGAAAAAATGCATTCATTACTAACGTAAAATTATTCTTTTAAACTCCAATATGTTTAGAACGTTGAAGAATCATACATATTTAAAACTTTTCTAAAAAAATACAAATAAAGGTCATAATTAAATGGAGAAAGGACTATGAGTTTCTCAATCAAGCGGTAGTAATTTGTAAGTTAGCTCGAGATAATTACGAAAAATATTGAAGCATCTCCATCTAAAGAAGCATAAAAAAGATCTAAAAATAAACGAATACTTGTCTTTGACATAATTTTTGTCCACAAAAAGCTTGTATTACACAGTGCCGTTGACACTCTTAGAAGAATCTTTGAAATTTCTTTTGAAAGTTGGTTTGCTGAGTAAGAAACATTTTTAAAAAAAAGAAGAAATGATCACCCAGTATTTCTATGAAAATTATACTGGAGGATTTTATGTTGAGCTATGTAGTCAAGTAATTTTATACGGCGTAGTCCATAGTACTCCATAGTGAAAAGAAGTTAGGAAGAGACTCATTTGCAGATATAGAACTCTTTTGCTTTCCCTCATCTCTATGCTTCTTCTTTATACTCGTGTAGACACTCTCGGTCTTATTTAAATGAACGGGATGTAAATGTTGTAGCTGAAGAGTGAATCTCTGCTTTTCACAACCGTTCATCCTCCAGAGTTGGACTCCAGTAGTAGGAACAAGTTCCTTAAGTTGAAGTAGAAGCAAAAGTACTTAAATCAGGAACATAATTCCGAAAAGAAAAAAAGCACAGCCAGCAGCACTCCATCTCCGTTTGTTTGTATCCATTGTGCTAGCTAAATTTATTACCCTCATTTTACCTATTTGTTTTGTAGAAATTTCTATGACGCATCCCTCAGCATCTTCACAATTTTACTGAATTATTCACAAAAGTATGTACAATCCCAGCAAATCTTTCTCCACTTTTTGTTTTCTTCTCACAACTTTCTTTCGAAAATACGTTGAGCCCAATTTATACCATACGGCAAATTCTTGGCCTAAGTAGAACTGTTCGAATACGTTTATTATGCACAGATGGTATGTATTTATTCTGAATATGTAACTGTAAATGCCTTATCATAAGTACAATTTTCCCAAACATGAAACAATCTAATGAAATCGCTATGTAAAATACGCGTGAACCGACTGACTTAAAAAAAGTAGGAGTAATTTTTACAGCACAAGTTACGCAAAGACACGAGACCGTCCAGTCAATCTCTTGTTGATATGTTCAGACTAGTAGTACATACTTTCACTGAGGATATAAATTTTATTTTTTATGTTGCGAATTTCCTGAAAGGAAACGTGAATTATTTGAGCCCATAGATACCAGCCACTCTGAAGATGTTGTGTAAGGATCTAAATTTCATAATTTACTCCTGAAGTCCGTTAGTACATATTTCCTTCCTGCGGAAATTCCACTTCCATACGTGGAGCCATTCCTATTCCGAAATGCCCGGCTGTTCTAATAAATTGGCTACGGTAGCTGCACCCTTGTGATAAAAACATCCACGGTTGAGAACAATGTGAGAGCTGAGCCGTTGAAATTATCCGGATCTGAGGGTTTAAATGAAACATCAACAGCACTAGTCCTTCTCTATATGTAATCAGGCATAATTCCATTTTATGTACGCTCATAGTATGTTAAAGTGTCACAGTAGGAATCCGTGTCTGTATTCTTGATCACGTAATGGTAATTAAACAAGGGAAAATGTCCCTACAGTGTCTACTACTGTGAGTAGCCTATGTAGTAGTATGTACTACATACCAGGCGGGCAGAGAAAGGAGTGAAAGCTGTGCAATGTTCACTTGGTGGATGTGAGTTGGCTAACTAAGTAAGGAAGGCCTGCCCGGCGGGCAGGAAGGAGAGGAAATTCATAATGAGCCTAAAGAGTTTCTCAGTGGAGGATGACACAGTAGTCCATAAACTCCTACCAGGGTATCCCACTCCAAATTACATTATATTAAATAAATATCAGAATGCCATGTCCTCAAAGCAACACGTTTTATACTTTACTACTAATAATATCTACTCTTGGCTCAGTCAATTTCCCATCTAACTAACTACTCCTACAAAACTTCTGTCTGTCTATGGACTATATTATTCAACACGGGCGGTTTAATGGGTCTTTCTAACTAAATAAATCCGTTCGTTATAGTCAAGCCCGTAAAAAAATCCAACGACGACGCCGACGACGACTTTATTTTTACTAGTTAATATTTTCCAAACAACCTGGTTGTCGGCAGACCTTCTTGCACACAATATGTCTTAGCTTTTATTGCATTAATCCAATCACTAACAGGTTTTAATGGTCCTTGAACATAATATCTCTATGTTTTATTGCTCCTTTTCTAGTATATCTTCCCTCTTTCAGAACTAACTGGCCCAATTTCTCTTTGTATTGTACGCAAGGACAATCCAAATGAAAGTCACTTGTAACGGCTGTAGAACGATTGATTCAATTTATATGATCTGTAAATGGTTATATACCTTCTTGTCTTTAATATACAAGACGACAAAAACCTCTCTACTCACAGATATTACACATACTAATCTCCTGTCTGCTGCTCTCTCCAGAGTGCTGAAAGAAAATTAAGCGTTATATTCGACGGCACAAGTAATTTGAACAATTAAAGATAATCTAATCTAGAGGTGCTTTGGAGAAAAAAGATAGATTACATCCTTATATTATTGATCCTGCCGACTTGAAGCATAAAATATAGAACGCGATTCAGCCGACCACAGTTATATATTGATCTCGATTTTAGAGAATTTTTTCTGTAATTTTTTGGGGAGGGCGGATAAAGAGGGAATGCAATGGAGGGGTGCTTGCTATAGGCTATCAAGGTGATTACCTGAAGTTGTTAAGGGTGGATAAGAAATATAAATGAACAGGTGGGTCTGAATGTGACAGGAGTTGTTGGCTAGAGTCAAGTAAAGTATAAATGGATGGTATTAGAAGAGAGAAAGGTAGATTGGCCAACATAACAGCGGGTACTACAAGTGTCAGAGAAGTTTTTGGTCGTGGTGGTGGTGGGTTAGTCGTGGAGAAAGTCCTTCTCGCCAAGAAATTACCTTCTCACGGGAAGGGAAATTTTGAATCATTTAGACAGGAATCTTTAATAAGTGGGAGAGAAAAGGAGGAAAGTTCTACCACTTTCTTCTTCGTATAAAAAGATTAAGGACCTCCACAGATGTCGGAAAGAAGGAAATATTTTAAAGAACCTATACCACCCTTTGCTTTCCTTGTTAGACAATGTTAGTAGTAGGCGAGTTCCCACTTTCTCTTCAAAAGTGTCTAGCTCTCTGTTTAGAATCTGAGCCAGTGGTGGCCATAATAATGTTACACTTTAAAATGAGGAAAAATCTTGTGGAGATAAATGGAGAAAAGCAAATAGAAAGTATATACACGTTTGTGTCTCTTATCTTTCACAAAATTACGTTTCCTGGTTTTATAATTTAAAATGGCAATGTTATGGTTATTTTATGGAAATGGTCCACAAAATATTATCTCTAGGGTGTGAAAAATTCTCATTGTGCAATTTTATGAATATGCATGAAGGAGCAGTTATTTAAATGGAGATTCGACCACAAATAAATTATCTCAAATCGATTTCTCTCTTACGTAAACTCTCTCTTGACAATTTCTAGTCTTATTTCCACGTTATAAATGCAGAGTGGGTTTCAGAATATTTCATTTTACACTATTACAGCCAGAAGTCGTGGTCGTAATACTTAATAACTAATAAATAAAATTCATATACAATACTAGTTACATTTTCTACAATTGTATGTATTTACGAGTAGTATATAGTGTTACATATTTAGGTTTGATTGTGAACTTTCTTCTTCCACCTTATTAAAGCATTATGAGAAAGACTTGAATGAGAAAATGACAGAATGGTATATTGAAGTAATGCATAAAATTGCCATTTCCTAAGAGCACTGTAGAAGGACATACTCTATCTATTTACTTTAAATCTTTTCGTTTTGTTTCGGATTTAAGGCCTACTTTGAAGAAATCAGATGGACATGGTTTATTACCACTTAACGGAAAGACTTGGGTTGAGGGGTATGAAAAGACGCCGTCGTTTCACTGCTGGTCTCTATTTGTATAAATGGCCAGAACCCAGCCATGGGAAATGAGGTTTGATGGTTATGTTGGCAGTAAACGTTAGGTCCTTAGCGTTAGGAGGGAAAAATAAATGGTTGATGTATTAGGGAATGGTTGAAGATAATTGTGAAGGATTGAATTCCTTGCCAAATTGTAGTGAAAACTAGAAACTTGGGTGTTGGTGGTGGAAGGAATATTTGTAGTTGTTGAGAGTGACAGAGTTTTACTAATTGTTTTGGGTGTGACGGTGGTCGTGGTAGTTGTGTTCAAGTTGCACCTAGTCAACCTGCTAATTGATGATGGATGGTGTTCATTACAGTTCTCTAGACCTATTCTCAAGCGAGAAGATCTGGACAGAAAAGAGAGAGAGAGAGAGATGGAGATAGAAATAAAATAGATGTGCTTCCCTGTCTAATAAATCTAATGATAAATGCCTCAAACTCTTGTCTTAAAACAGTTGAGCAGGGAAATTGGCTACGTTCTCTACTCGGCCCTTGGTTCATTTTACATCCCAAGTTGTATCATGGTGTTCGTCTACATCCGTATCTACTTTGCAGCCCGTGCCAGGGCACGGAGAGCTGTTCGGAAGCCACCCAAGCCCAAGGCACAACCTACCGCTATTGAGATAGAAGACCGAAACACAAACACCGCTAGCACGGCACCCCAAACTCCAACGGTGAAAGTAGCTCCCTTGCCGGCAACTGTACCTTTACCTTTACCTCCGATTGACACTTCAATATCCGTTAGATCAAGTCCCCCTGCAGTGACTACCCCTAAATTCTCCAGCCTTCCTGCAACCCCAGACGGCCGCTCTGTTAAGCAAGTGGGCTTTCAGGAGCCTTTGGAAACGAATAAAAACGAGATAGTGGTCAGACCTGAGATTATGGTGGAAAGTTGTTCACCAGAAGACTCTGTAGAAGGTGAGAAGGATGGAGAGAATAGTGACCAAATCACAAATTCCGATTCCTCAAAAGATGAAGCTCAAACTAAAGTATCAAATGCTGAGACTAAAGATAGAACTATGCAGTGTAAGTCATCAGAGGCACAGTTGCTTGACAGTGCTGGATTTAATATTGTGATCATCAACGAAAAGAAACAAGAGGCTGATGAAAATAATGTGGTTGCAAGTAGTGAGTCAAATATTAGTAATCCTAGTCTTAAGATCGATGACCAAATTCATCAAGGAGGCAATACTAAAGATGAGATTTCAGCACAAGTATTAACCGCAGCAGTGTGCGATACCACAAATGCTAATGAGTTAGGATCTATGGACTCCAATGATGCAGAGGAGAACGTTGGTGAACGAAGGGAAGCTCAGCCCTTGGTGCCGACAGTTCATCTCAAAAGGGGATCTGAAATACTGCCGTCAGGTGGTGGTGGCCCAGTGTCTCCTCATCAATCAACATTGGCAGTAAGTGAACTTGAGAGTGCAATATCTGAGCTCCAATCCAACGGTGGCAGTCGAGGGGATGAGGGCTCAACACCTAATCCAAGTTCAAAGCGGTCAAAGCGAACCAAACTTCATTTCCTACGAGTAGAGACCCCAACAATCTGGAGGACGTCTTCCAGTCTCTCACTCAATGGAGATGTTCATATACTAGGGACCTTATCCCACTCCTGTTCCAGGCTTCAGTTGGACATGGACCCTGTGAGTGACGTCGAGCCTTCGTCTTCTGACTCGGGAGCAGTTAGTCGTTGTGCTGTTGTCAAACCCCTCAAACTTCGTTTATGCCAGCCCTTCTTTGGCAAAAAATCTGCCTCTGCGACTAACAAGGCCCGACGGGATGTTCTTGACATGGGGAAACTTCCTTCTCCAAAAGTAAGAATTCAAAAAAAAATACTTTAATCAATCCTCTAGACCAGTATCCTAGATATATAAAAATCGCCTATGCCATACATAAATTTTGATATCCTATCCTCCTCTTATACGATATCCCTGGAACCCATATGAATTGTATATGTGCACACGAGATCAATAATCTCGGTTTACATAATACTTGTCCTCTGCAGGGGCATTGTCTAACCCCTTTTCCAATAACCCTGTAAGTGATAGGCATCTCGTAACTTGTCCCAGCAGCATTTCCTTAACCTTTCTCTCTCTCCATCTTCTTCCTACAAAAATGAAACCTGGAAGCATTTCTTACAAAATGCTCCATAATCAAAGAACCCCTGTAACCCTATCGGTTGTACTGGGGGAAAGCCAGCCATCCTTTTCCTCTTATCATGGAACGTATATATTACTTTGAAGGATATGAGCTAAGCACAAATCAGCTATGGAACCATGGAAATTTTGAATTCATGACTTTCTTCCAAGAAGATAGCAAAACCGCTTCCAATGTTCAAACATTCCATCAATTTCCCTTCCTATCCCTTCTAGAGCCTTCTAGAGGGGAACAAATCTCGTGAGGACCTCGTAAAACAATCATCTCGGTTTACATTTCTAAGGATAGTAGACTAGACCATAGTGCTTCCCATGCAAATAGGATAATGCCTTTCCTCTCACAAATTAGTTTTTTTTATCAGGTCGAGCATATCGCGACGGCATTAAATTTCTTCTCATAAATTATATTTACACTTATTTAAAAGACACCAGGGAAAAATTTCCAACTACAAAAGTTCTTTACACATAGAAAAACATGTATAGCAAAATAAATTCACCTATGATTTTCCTAAAATTGAGAATCTGAGATAGTAGAGATTGTAAAGTGCAGCTTTATACCGGCTTAGAATCACACTCATCGATCGAAATTGCTTACAGCACACCAAATCTAAAAGTTTAGTCATGCAATCTTATTGGCTACAAAGTCATTCCTGCCGAAAATACGTTTTAGATTGTCCACGATTCAAGGATCATAAAGTTACATTCAAACTCCTTTCACTTTGTGTCCAATGCAAGAAGACCAACATAATGTGTTCCAACTTTAATGTTTTCATCGTATTTCAAAGACTTTCATGTTCCTTATTTTCTAATACTCTGCCTCTAGATGAAACACACAAAGGTTATTAAGAGTTAAGACCCAAATATTATTAAGCTTTCGGTTTGGGGTTCCTTGAACATGTTTTGCCCATTTGAAGCTTTGTCTTTCTCATTTAAAAATGACCGGTGATCATATAAGACCGAGTTAATCTGCTGGTTTGCCTTCCATGTGGTGACCAAAGTGACATGTAACTAATAAGTATGTACAAGGTCCAAAGTTAATAATTTGTTAGAACCGCAGTAATGAAGGCCATAAATATTAGATTAAAAAGTAGTAATTTTCATCTGAAAGGATGGTAATCCATCTGGTCCAATCAGCTTATCAAATTCCGTCCTGGTTCAAAGCCCCACTGGAAAGAGTTAAAACATGACGAGAGGTACTATAAATATATGGAGAGTACAAGTTTATGAACGTTGAATAGTGTTTACGTCCTACACAACTCTACTACATTATTAGAGAAGAAGTCCAAAACATGGAGAGGAGAGAATGGAGGCGAGCAGTTATAGTTTGGTCTATATGCTGTGTGAGGAAATGAAATCGATTAAGACCTTTGCCCTTTTGAGTTCTATTGTCTTTTCAGGTTCCATCATCCAAAGGCAACCTCAAAAAGCACATTTCAGAAGAAAGTATTGCAGGCAGAGACTTGAACCTTCTCTATTAAATAGCTAACACCTCCCTACAATCTACAATCCTCTCTCCACTCTCCTAATGTGCTTCGGCTGAGATACGACTTTCACCCATGCATAGAACAATATACAAACTTACGTCATTCAATCTCATGAATTTTTCAAAAACGACTTCACCTTTTCTATCTATATACATAGATCCATGAAGTAAGAAGGGAGCAAGTTATTCATTCTGGAGAGTGCCAGGAGCTTCATGTGCTTTGGTTATATTAAGCAAGCTGAGGACAAACATTATTCAAATTCTATCGTTCCCTGACTGATGAATGCTTCCACCTCTTTCTCTCTCTCTCTCTTACTCTCTCTCCCTATTCTATTATATTGAGAAAAGAATACGCTGAGGAATAATGGGAAATTCTTTGAGCAATATTATAACCCGAGGTTTATGATGAGCTTGTATTATTTTAGCAGGATGTTCGAGACCCGGAGCGAGAGAAACGGCGGATCGCGCGGAAGAAAGAGAAGCGCGCCACACTTATTCTGGGTCTCATAATGGGATCCTTTATCCTCTGTTGGCTCCCCTTCTTCTTCCTCTACATTCTCGAACCACTTTGTCCTTCATGTCAAGTGAGTTAATGAATCTTTAAATGCAAGTAAAGTTAAACGACAAATAGGTATATTCCCTCTTTTTTATTTATTTCAGGTGGCACCCTGGGGCTTTGCCATCGCCTTTTGGCTTGGATATATGAATTCCGCTCTCAATCCAGGCATGTTCAATCACCAAACTCATGAACTTTACCCTATTATAAAATAGATATAGCCTCAAGCAAGAGACTATTATAAAAGCAAAACCAGATCGTACTACTAACCACCACCAAATTGATGAAATTCATATTAATTATAAACTATGCCCAAATATGGCTCAGTGGGGAAAACTCTTGGTGTAATAATAATGTAAGGGTTTCCAAGAAGGACTTTCCCCAGGCAATGTTTCAAAAAGTTCTGAGCCTGCTTTTTTCAGAAGAAGCAGAGTCTAAAACGGAGCTTATAAAACTCCTTTGTGAGATTTAAACTATAGTTTTGGTGGCTACATAGACCGTTAGCTGTGGTATTTTCTGTTATTTCAAGCATTTGTGACTGACTATGTGTGTGGTTTTATTGTTGCAGTGATCTACACAATATTCAACAAGGACTTTCGTCGAGCGTTTCGTCGTATCCTATTCAAGTAAAAGGTACTTTACAGATCCACCCATTTATTTCATACCTCAAAGCAGTACTGAGACATCCCACTTGGTTTACTTTCATTTCCTATCCAATTCTGTCCATATCCCGTTGGCTGTGTATTTTTATTTGTGTGAAAAAGAACTGAAATTTTATGCTACCATTTGAAAGTAGAAAAGAGTAGTGGGAAGTCAACTACAATTTCCCATTGCAGATTTTTTTGTTTCAAATGATTTACTACTTTATTTTTTTTATTTTTTTTTTCCAGATAACAAAAGAATACGGATTTTCCGGGGGTGCCCAACGGATTGGGAACCATCTTGCTGCTCTGAGGTTTTCCATGTACAAAACTGGTGCATGAGGAAAATGTAATTTTTCGACAGAGTTTATTTTCACGAGATAAAGTGGTTTCGGAGAAGCCAGTGGATAGGAAAATCTTTATAGAAGGCCCCACCTCTTTGAGGTAGTCTGTGTTAATGTAAGAGTTAGTTGGGGACCGATTAGTTGCAGCACCGAATTTCGTGTCAGATGCAAATCAGTTCATGGGTAACTTTGACCACCTGGAACGACGGATGGCAGAACAGCTGAAGAATTTCTCTTTTGGAAGATGTTGATAAAACGAGTGGATTTGCAAATTTGCTGTTGATTCACGACAAACACAGATGTGGATGATTTTATAAAGCCCTTCATTCATTATTCAGTTATGGTGACATGTGTGCTGCTCAAGTTCTTGTTCAACAACATAGCTTTCACCCGGTTCAACTTAACAGCCACTTTTCTCTCCTTCTCCATTCATCTGTTTAATGAGAAAACTAACATTCAATCCTACCTTATAAAATTATACACAAATCTTATCAACTTTAACCTCGCGAACCATTCTTTAACACAACTATACCAACTGAAACCCTGAATTACTTTTCATTTCAATTCAACTTAAAGACTACCAAATATTATTATTATTGTTAGTTCCAGTCCCTTTGCGTCAATTTTATTTACATCCCCCAGAAATTATTTCAAACAGTATTTTTAGTTTTGCTGATTAACAAATTTTATTAAAAACATTTAAATAAAATGTTTAGGAATTTCTAATTGCTTCTTGAATCCAGTCCCACCAGAATACGAGAGTAAGTAAATCGCACTGACAACTTTATTGCTGTAAGTCATTATAAGATTCAAAGTCTATAATGTGTTGTCCCAAGACTTGTTTGGTTAATAATCCTACACAACAATGCACTGTTACCAAATTTTTAAACGTGAATTGCTAATCACAGTTTGAGCAATATCTTCCAAAATATACAAGAGCAAGCAAACTTATGAGTTCTTTCTTCACCCTTTCGTGTATTATATTCATGGTACTAATTGAACACAACCGAAATTCAGTATAGACCATTCACCTTGTGGCTCCAAGTGTTGATAAGGAATTGCATTTTTTAAGGTGAAAGTTAATATATAGAGAAAGTATATAATAAGGGAGTGTTATTATGTGAGCCCTATATAATATGGGGTCCTTTCTATTCCACGTTCCTCTCTAATAAGTCTAAGTATAACGGAAATAGGTAATAAAGTTTAGATAAAAAGAAGCATGCAGACGTTTGTACGAACCATGAGGATAGTAAATTTTTACCCAAGCGAAAAGATGTACTTTAGATCGGTCAATAAATTAGATAATACTACATAACGGAGAAAAAGGATTAATTCTACTGGCTGCCTTATAGATGTTACATCAAAATTAGTCATTAGAAATCCTACGTTCATGCATAAGGAAAACAATGTCTTCCACAAGATAAATTCTAACCACTAAACCATATTAAGGTATTGCACAATAGTAAACCAACTAAGATTGTGTCTACTGAGTGTAAACTACAAGATTAAGCGTTTCAAAGAGATAATTCAATCATTGTTCGTCGAACTATTAATAAATACAAAACTAGTCTCAGTTCAATAGAAGAGTAAGTTGCAAGCAGATAAAAGCACCCGAACGTTCGCATTTCAAGCCATTTTGAAACATTGTGAAACATTTTGATATTTACGAAGAACCATGGGGGGAATCCGTGTGATTATTATAACTGAAACGCAGCAGCAAAATCTATATCTTTCTTGTACTCATAGTCATGGACTAAAAATGAAGTAATAAACCGTGAGGGAAATTAAGGGCTAGAGACATTTTAGTTAGACGACAAAGAAGACGACAAGCTTGAGCCTAGAGCACAAAGGTGAGATAGGAGTTTGAAATCACATCATGTGTTCCTTCCCCCCATCAATCTTCCAAAATACTAATACAAACCGTTCTATCATGCTGAAATAGACGTAATAATAGCTTCGGGTGTGTTGAGGAATCTCTGATCTCATTATTTTCACAAGTATCAAGTACCTATAATTATTACAATCATGTATGCACGAGACATAATATTAAGTGATCTAATTCCTTTCAGAAACTTTACATACAACGTAATGATATTAGGTTAGTCTTGGCTGAACAATCACTTCTTCGTTATATATTACAATTGTATAACGATTAATTAAATTCATATGTGTTAGTGCTTTAGAAAAGATTATTACGCCAGTTCAACTCGACGACGAAGAAAGAAACCCTTTTTGACTGATGGAGATGGTTCACAATTTACAGAATATTACTTCGTTACTCATATTATGTATTTCATATTCTCATGCATTCCGGATTTTTACTACCAGAGTCACCCACTTATACTCTAGAGTTACTCAAGTTTAATTAACAAAATTATCCGTACAAGGTAATGGTATGTTAATATATGTGGCATATTGTGGTAAAAGGGTATCATTTATACAGCCTTAATTATAGCTGCTGCTATATTTGATGAACCGTTATTATCGACAACAAAGAACTCCGTGAGCTGATGGAGATGTTTTTTTAATACTTTCCTCCATGAATTAACGTAAATATTTGGATATGATTTTTTACAAATAGACTTACTGTTACTGTCATTGAATTAGGAAATTATTCAATGTTATAAACAATTATCTTTAATTTGGTGAACTCGGTTCGCATATCAATTTCAGTCTTGTAAGAATCATCAAGGATCATTAGAACGATAGGCATATGGTACAGAAGGAAAAGAGAATGGTTTTAAAAAAGTGGGGAAAGTTAGCAAATACGTTTAGAATAATCGAGGGAATAATATCAATCTTTAATAATTGGCTACATTAGTGTTGTCTGTTGGAGTCACTTAAACCTGGGCCTCCTAGTCTTGGAGGCTTGTTTCGGTTAAAATATTAATATTATTTTTCATCTACTCGTTGAATCTGGGTTTGATCGTGAAAAATCAATATGGAAGTAGGAGTTACCCCAGCCAAAGAGCTTGAGGATAGATATAACGATACAACAGATGAATGTTGTTGGCATTGACGAATGCTGTTTTTGTTTCTGGAATCTGGAATGCCAGTTTTCCCTCTCTCTCTCTTTCTCTCTCTAGATCCACTCTCTCGCAAAAGAACAAAACTGGTTATTCTGTATTATCGGTGAAAGGGGACAAGTTATGTTATATATTATAGCGACGGAGGTTTTATAGACCACCTTCATTTCATGACTCTTTTTGTTCGAGTGAAGGATTCTTCATCCATGCAATGTCTGTCTGGCAACATATATATAAATGTAGTAGTAGTTTGCCATTGACCAAGAAAACGGAGAGAGATTTTATCTTAAAACTAAAGCGGATAGCTCGATAAAGATACACATAGTGAGTTGGAGGAATGAGTCGAAGAGAAAGAGAGGACACGGCATGAGTAAAATGCTCCTGCATCATATCACTCGGATGCTTATGGAAATGGGCTGATGGAGAGAAAACAGGGTTAAAGCTGCATGACTTTCTCCGCTATGGGGTAGCAGGCACTAACTGTAACTTTTCCATGGTTTAGTATTAGCTGTGCCCAGCGAGCTGAGTTCATGCTTATGTCCCCTTAGTAGTAATAGTAGTGAAGAACGATAGAACACGCATATAAGAAGTAAGTACTGGTGAGGAAAGCAAAAGATGATGGTGGAGTCGATGAGTTGTTGGAGAAAGCAACATGTACAGAGATAGGACACCCCCTGATTGAATGGCCTCTATAGAAAGGTTCACCCCGACTGTATATTAAACAGCTGCATAGCTCCATGTAGTACATGTAGATCTCCAGTCTAAGAGAGTGAACTTTCTTCAAAGAAAACTACTTTCTTCCTCTCAGCTTCACAGAGGCAATTTGAAGAACAGTTATTCTACAGAAGCGAATGGATTCGCTTGAGTTTTCTGGAATTTCCTCCTCGTCTATACAAGTATAGAGGTTATAAGAAGAGTCTTGTTCTGTTGGGATGGTGTTCCATCCAAACGGATTTTTATCGTGGTTATAGATACAAGAGCATTCTTATCCCATACATACCTTCTTCCTCACACTCCCTTCACCATCAAAATTGAAAGGATTACAAGCGTTAAAGGTAAACTGCTGATATTTTACAAACAAGTGCACACATTAGTGAGACTATTGATAAATGGAGTTGGAATGCTGGGAGGGGTTCGACCATGTTTGACAAAAGGAATGTCTCAAAGCTCTGTGTTTTGAAAGAGGAAAAAGTTTAATTTCATAGTCCTTTTCTGATGTAGAAATGTCTCTGCATCCCATCTTCTTCTTTTTCGCATGCATGATCTATCTCTCTCTTCTTCTCTCGTCTATTTTTTGGTCCTGGTGGACAAGGATTCTCAATGCAGAGTTGTTCCTTCCATCCCAGGCAGCAGAGACATTCCTTCCCGGAAAGATGTCAAACTTGGAGGAGTATCAGAATTTCAAAGCTTCTTCTTCCCCTACATACCTATGACCCATTCAGTTAGTGTCCTTCTGCTTTATTTTTTTAACATTTCTTCTCTTCCAAGTTCCTTCTTGTAGAACTCAAAGTTTGTTTCGTCCGTCCTGAGGACCACCACAAAGAGAGTTGGGAGGATTCCTTTGGCAAAAGAATGGAACTGAGGTCCTCCTCAGTAGTCACTTTGAACTTTGAGAACGACGAGAAAGGCTGGAGTCTACAAGCAAACAAAGATCAAACTCTTGTTGTACATATACATTTCTTGTATATTGTACTATCTTGAGATACACAAGAAATATATATTATGGATGTATATATTTCTACCTGATACATAGAGACAAATAAATCCTCAGAGTGTACATTGGGTGTGTTTTCAACCAAAAATAAATAGAATGACATTATCTTGTAGAGTCTTGTTAAAAAGACACCAGGGGCAAAGATGCGGATTAGAGGGGACTTTGGTCACTGTATATATATAGATGGTACATGTGACACGGTTGATCAGATGTCCAAACAGTCCAATCTTTAAAGCGGCTGGTATCAGGCTCAGACAGGACCAAGCTGGCTCAGAATGTTTGTTTGAGATCTCAGATGGATACATAAGACCAACATAGACGACAAACATGGTTATGGTCAGATCCCTTCTCTACGAGAAATGACTTTGGAAGAAGTTGGAGAGAAAGTTTAAGAGTAGTAGGTTATTTATTGGAGACGTGTAAGAAGGCTTGCTTTGCCGTGCAGAAATCGGGATAATTATCCTTGAAGGAAAGGACTGCATAGTTGGTGGTAGGACCTCGTGCCTACACTTACAATAACTAGACCAACTGGTTAGACCTCTTTCTCTCACGGGAAATGGAATGGATTTTTACTCCCGAAGACGCCTCATTATCGTAACAAGTAAGGTCATAGTGAATGGGAACCAAATGCTCCAAATGGCCAAAGGTTGGATGTAATAATTACCATGCCGAAAGAGAGACCGAGAGAGAGTGCTTAATATAGTATACGAAGCAAGTCCAACTTGTTTCTTTAAGGGAGTAGTAAGAGGAGAGACCATCTTGGCCAGGCAAGAAAAATTATGGCTAGCCTTTCTTATCCTTTCTCGCCAGATTTGGTGAGGTAGCAAAAGACTTGGCGAGTGTAGGGAATATATTGCAAAATATAACATTATTTGAAAGGAGATTTCTCTTTCCTAGAGCGTTTGTCTTTCTAGATTTTTAACTCTTCTCTCGGTTTCTTCAAAACGTCCGTTTCTATTACGATTACACCAGTCAAATATTCCTCACATGCACTAACCCTTAAATATATTTAAAGACCTAACTACCTATATACTTTTTTCCAATGATGTGATCATGGACTTGAAGGATCCACATTCGTAATTTCACCAAAAATCATTCAGCCAGTTTGTGTACAGCTCTCGCCTTGGTTGCTTCCACATAAGAACACAGAACACATATTGTGTATATAGGTTTTCCCGATTACCAGACTAGGACAAGAGTCTAATACTAAATACAACTTAAAGTACTACATGTATATATATATATATACATGTAGTACTTTTAGTGGGCTTTGAGACGACGACGTGGACTAGTTTATCGTGAGACGATTTGGAAGGTTCTGAAATCTAGACGCAGACTTCTGAATACCTTAGGATTTTATTTACAATGGGTCTGGTGTTAGGCTACGCTATGCTTGGTAAAAATGTAGGTTGGTTTGGTCACTGACGTCAATTTGGTCTTGGTGTGGAAGAGAGTATGGAAGAAGTGTTTTATTTCAAGGGAAATAGGCAATGAAGGAAGATTGTCTTTATGCGTCCGTTGGGTGTAGTACTTACTTAGTGCGTGGAAGCAAACAATAATTGCAGCCTTTCCTTCATTCTCATCTATTTGATTCCTTGCTTTATTGTCCTCTCTGTCCCAGTTTCCTTCGTCCTTTTTATTCTTGTTGAGCCATCCAAAATAGAAATGGAGACATTTCATTAATCTCAACTTCTTAACCTCCTTCCACTTCGACATGGATCATCATGACTCGTGCACTCGCAGTTTCTTTCTAACCACTGCCACTACTATTACTACTAGCATTACTAACAATTACCCCATATTCTTGGGTTGGACAGTCTTTGCTATCCTTACATGTAGAATACTCATCGGCAACTTTCACTCTCAGAGACCTTCTGTCACTCAACACATAATTACTTAAATTTATATACGATCCAAATTACACTGTTTTTCTCATACATAAATTCTCATCCCTCTCCTGGAGAGTCCTAACTGTTCCTTTGTGTAATCTTGTAAATTATTAGTTCGTCTTTCCACTAGATAGTCCTTGTCTTCTTCGCTTTCTCCATCAATGATCCATTCTGCACAAACCTTGATCTCCTGGGTCTCACTCATTTCTTCTTGGTATTCAGTAGGTCGTCTTTGAAAGCATCCAATGATCTAGTTTTGGAGCTTAATGCACAGCTACATTCCCACTTGGTGCATGCATATAAGAAATTCACACCCAAATGATCATCCCATTCACCGTCATAGACACAGACGGTGGAAGTAATTTTAACTCAATTGACTAAATTCTGAGTCCCTCCTATCTATTGGGCCCAATCTAATCTCTGATTTATAGATATTTGAATGATTAAAACATCCTTTTTTATCATCCCAAGAAGACTTTCACTCTATGAGGTCCGGATTCTTTATTAAGCGTTCAATTCTTTTCAATCAATATTTTTATATTCAACATAATTGGATTGATTTTCCTTGTAATATCAACTCTGGTAGTCGGTTATAAGGAATCTGAGATATTTATTATTATTTACTGTTTTTTCTTTTGTCTCAGTGGTAAAAGAACATGATAAAATTATTGCAAAGTCGGTCGTCACAAATGTCACAGCAACATTTGAAAGTTTTTGCTCAATGTGATGTTGCCCTTATACCACAATGTCATTCAACGGGTTTATACCATGTACTGATAACTTTGAAGAAAAAAAACACTTAATGATTTGACTTGAAAAGAGTAAAAGAACGTTTCTGCATTGCAATACAAGTATTCATAAATTTCTAACAAGAATAAAAGAGGTTTGAGATTTGAAAGTCTCTGCAGGCAGAATGTTGAATTGTCAAGTAAAATGCGAGATGACTTGATATTATTATGAGTTGAGAAAGTAGTGAAAGAAGGAATAATATTACAATTATGCAGCTGAACAGGTCAGATGGAATGCGATCAAGTATGATATGAATACTTTTTACTACTAGGACATTTATTTTTAATCTTCGTCATTCTAGTAATTTAGACCCAAGACTGCGAAAAATATTTAATTGTAAGAACAAGAGTGTACATAACTGAGGCTGGGAGTGTGATATAAACCCAATGAGCTCCAGGAACTTGTCGCATCCCAGCAGTCAGAAAGTTGCACGAAAAAATTATATAAAAAATAAAACCTTCCGATCCTCGTCTCTTCATGTCAACGACTATTTTAGGTAAATATTTGATGATGTAGCTCCAGTGCTCCAGATTGACTTTACGTCGGACGTACAATATATTATTTATTTCCTATTTATAGAATACTTATATATCTATATCTACATATAGAACTTTCGTAACTCTCCCATGACTTGATAATTTGGGTACAACAACGTTACTATATGCATACATATAGATACGACTAAGAAAATTGTATGATGTGCTAGACTAAGAATTTTCTAAACCGTCAAATACAAATCTAGATCTGTGTTAATTATCAATATTATATTCAATATTATACGATACTAAATACTATGTATTACTACTACTAAAAATAGGTTACTTTTCAACAATCGTTGTGCTTAACTGTTAAAACAGAAGAAGTATATTACCACCATTATTATTACTACTACAAAGTTATCATTATTATTATTACGTAGTGAGGTTGCCCTTTTGGCATTTCACTCCCTCTTGCTCTAACTGCTCCAGAGGTAATAAAGATAAAAAAAACCTCGTTGTTGTATATTGAGAAACGGTCACTTGAGTGACAACAACTTTTTAAGCCCATAAACTTTAAAACTGATCTTTAACCATCAACAATAATACTTTTCAAAGCAATTTCCTGTTACTACTACTACGGAAGAAAGTCTGGCGGGTGCGTGTCAAGGGAACATGCTACTAAACACTACTATATACATTGATAAATATTAAATTTATGACCCAACAATAATAATTATGGTATTTGAATTTTACTCTCGTGTAAGCAACTCTTCATGTATTGTGTGAAAATATTATGGTCAAATATTATGTATATATCGTACTAATATTTGTAATTATATAGAATTATATAAAATAAGTGAAAATATAAATGTCACACTATCTTTCAAACCATTTATTTCCATCCATATTTTTTGGCATCTTATAAAAGCGTAGAGCGGAAAGAATAAGATGACCAGCATAACTAAGGAATGTTATTGTGTCTATGAATGAATGGATGAATTGACTGTGGAGTATAAAAAGGAAGGAAGAAATAAGTTGGATGATAGATGATGATGAAACGGATGGACGGAGAACCGCAATTGACCTCTCATTTGCATAGTCCATATAAATTCGGAGGGATGTTCTTCAGTGATGTTTGTGGGGAGATAGCTTGTGGAATTCGCCTTGCTTCAAGGGACGATGGTGGTCGTCGTGGCAGAGTTAGTAGACAACAGAGGAGTTCATGAGATTCATGCCAAAGCTTCCGGTATGCGAAGTGCCTATCACCACCATCACACCAGCATACCAATTTGGTCGCTGAAGGACGTTTCTCCCGTTATTTCCCTGCACAAATATTTATGAGATATTTGAGCTTCTCTTGAAACTGAAATTCATTAATTTCATCACTCTCACCACTTCTTCTATACTATGTAGACCCACGAACCGATCTCCTCTTCTTCTATGAACCTTTACTCTCTATACTACAAGTATTAAATTGGAACTTGGAGTAAAGGGGCGAAAACTTATCCCTTCATCTTCCAAACTTCCAACCATCCGCTCGTCCTTTTGTTTTCTCTGTATTGTCCTCCCAAACTCAAATCCTACATATACTTAATACATTATATTATTATCTAAACTCCATACAGCCCATCTTTCACTCACTCTCTCTCTCTTTCTCTCCCTTTTTCAGATACAGAGAATATCATTATAGTCCACGCACATTTCATAGACCAGAGAGAAAGGTTTAAAAGTAAAGAACTTCCCTATCCACTACTACGGACCATACAGGGAGAATATTGTTCAGTAGATGTGGATAGGAAAAACCAGTTGGAACCACAGCAAACTAGGAACTACTGACGTCCAGACCTATCATACTCTGGGTGGCATAAGAAATATCGCAGAAGCGTGCCCTGCCTCCTCTCGATAACTCTTCAATCCCTCCGAAGGCTCCAGCTCAACCAAGTGACCTTCTCATATTTCATTCCTCGATCTCATACAATTTACTTCTCTTTCACACGTAGCTCATTCCTTTCACTACACCAGCCAGCCAAACTAAATTCCTAGTTCACCCAGAGTCCCTCATAGTTCACAATTCCCTTCCTATTATCTTTACAAATAATATTGGATTAGAAGATGCTCGGCAAGTTGTTTTCTGGATACTAGTAAATGTGCTATCACCTATAAACTTGAGCTACATGGAGCCTGATGGAGCTTATAGAAACTTATTACAATGCTACTAATATGAACTGAATAGGTAAACATGTACAAAATAGTCCTGCCAGAAACATCATCATCATCATCCGATTATTCTGCAATGGAAAAGGATTCGGGTCAGAAGTGACCTGGAAAACAACATAAGAATGGAAAGTCTCAGGAGAAAGGTTTGCATAGAAGATTTGGCATCAATTTCGCTCCACTAGGGAGTAGTGAAACTCTGTATTATGCATCAGTAATGAGGGACGTGTATCACAAAATCTGAGATGCTCCATGGACTGCATGTTTATAGAATAAGGCCTAGGACGTTATTTCTTTGTAATTGCTTTCTTTGCATGATAGTCATTAGTTTGAGTAGCAAAACTTCATTTTTCTTGGAGAAAATTCCGTCAGGAAAAGAAAATTGCAGACTACAACTAACTAGGAGTAGCAGTAGCAGTGATGGTGGTCGTCTTTCTAGTGTATCTTTATAATACGAAGCTACTCCAATTTATTTATGTATTTGTATCTTGGTTCTTGGATCGAGTCCTGGTAAGAAGAAGAAAGAGGACTATCCCGTGTAATCAATACATGGAGGCTATATCTATTTGCATTCGTCTCAAAGAACTTACCACTATGGGGTCGTTTTTTTGAGACAATTTCGTTATTTTTACAGGCTAACGATCACAAGGAAGATATAATCTCGTTAATAAGACATTACTTGGTCGAAGTGAGAAGACGGTGTAAGTGGTCGTTTGCATGGGACGCATGAGTGTTAATCAGCACTCTAGTGCTGTATCCGCAAAAAAGTAAAGGAAACTGGAGAAAGAAGGACATTTATGCAGACAATGGACACGAAAAACTATCACAAAATTCTACACACGTTCTATCGTAACTCCTAATTGCGTTTTCTCCTGGCCCCTGACGCCTTCACCCATTTTCCTTTTAATAAGTTCATAATTTAATTTCCTCTAACATTATAATCCCACGGTCCTCCTAACAATAATCTGGCTCACTCTGTATTGATCATCTTGAGAGATCCATGGTCGGTGGTGGCCTTCTTTTTCATCCTCCATAACACTCTCTACTAGTACCACCTTTTGTACATCATTCTACAGCTACTATATATGTAGCTCGACTTGTGGCTTGCTGTTCTACTAGCCGAAGAAATCCTTCTTTCCTCTTTCACCAGCACCAGAGTAAGAAGTTTCCAGCCAAGGATTTCCGTTTTTCTCTTCCATCTAAAGCTAGCTTCCGTACGTTGTTACAGATATAGTTTGGGGAATACACTGCCACATGGGCATGATGAAACAAAATAAATAACTCCTTCACCATCTTCAATTTCTGTATTTCCTACCAATATATAAATTCGATTTTCATACTCCATGTATAGAGTTGTTGATGAATTGGAAGCCCCAAGTGCTCAAGTAGGTGAGTAGTTGACGTCGCATCGTCGGTACGACATGGACTTTAATGGGTTGATAAGATGCAGTCGGCGGCTGTCTGAATTCGAACCACTTACATATACTGCCAGTAATACTAAATGAGACAGTTGACCTAGGTGTAAAAGCCTAAGAATATGCTATAGTTCCACAAGTAGTACTTTATTTAATTACCAAGTAAGACAATCCTCTACAGCTCGAAGTTAACGGATGTCTCAATTAGATGGAAAAATTTCATTAGCTATTTATAGGCGTGATTTATTTTGAATGAGAAGAGAGGAAAATTAATTCTTGAACAGCTAAGGATTCAAGTAGTTGGACATGCAGCATGTATTGTATTATACCATGACTGAATGAGTAGTAGTGAGGGGGCTGTAGTATGGAGAAATGAGAGGATTTAAAGAGATAGATGAAGGGAGGTATAACTGAAGTAAGTAATATGGTAGAGCTAAATCTGTATAAATAAATAACCACTTGTGTTCTGAGATAGTTACTGAGGAACGAAGGCATAAAAATTAGGAGTCCCGTCCACACCATCCTCTCCCTTGATGATAGTCTTCATTTAGAAGTTTTGGTTTATGAGGGATTTCAGCCAAGTACCCGGAATAATGCAGATGCATTACCCATTCAAAAAAATTTATAGCTATTCAATACAGAAGGGTTCTCACAGGTCTCTCTCTCTCTTTCTGTAGATTGCTTGGATGGTACGGAAATCCAATTCAGTTGCTGCACGTTCGACAAACTCTTTCCATCTCAAACAACCAATGGCCCAAATAAATCTGACTTGGCTAAGGATAATAAAAACAGATGAAATTGGGCTTCTTGGTTGGAGTAAAGCCTCTAGAGCTCATTTCCTAAATTCGCCTATCCATTCCCAAAAAACATTGCGGAACTACAACCTCTTCCTTTTTTATGCTTATTTATTTTAATCCGTCCTTCTTTCATCGCCCGATCAATCCACAACTTACAATCCTTCTCTTCCAACTGTCTTTTCAAAAGTGGACTCATTCTTTTTCCCGTTCCATCCCCGTTTGAGCAGCATTTCTCAGCATGGACTTTTCTTTCTTTTCAACACATACATTTTGATTTAATTTTTTGAATACCGATTTGCAACATAGGTACTTGGTTCCTTGTATTAAATAAAGTGGATTCGAGAGTTGATAATGTGAGTTCTTCTAGAGGATGAGATTCTCGCTTCTGCTCCCACATTATGCTTCACATTGAACATTATAAATAAATCCCCCACATCCAAGAATGAAATATGACAAAATCCAAATTTGTCCTCGTCTAACGGGTGACAGATTCTGAGTCAATGGTTCCATGATTTCCTCTTTTGACTATTTACCCAGGTTTTCACGAACGCTCCCATTTCCTCCATGTTAAATCCTGCCGGTCGTCGTATCGTGTTAAATCTCGCCTCTCATGGAAATTTTGGATAAATTGAATAATGGATCGAGAGGAGACAGCCATGATAATTTATAATATTTCTCTCCTTCCCTATGAAGAATGGCAAAGTTTCTTTACAGAAGGCCCGTGGTTGAAGGGATTTACGACATTTTCACAGTTTTAATGGATGTTCAATATTAAATTACATGGTAATGGCAATAAATACATCTGCTTCAATTGCACACCGAGGCCCATCTTCCATCCTATTTAATGAGACATTAAAAACTATTCCTTCGTGTCCTCTGTCACCAAGTTATACTTTAGGACGCTAAGATGTAACTAAACGATCTTGACATTTGGCCAGGGTACCCCTTTTATAATTTTCCCGAAAACGGAGCGATCGATCTGACCCCCGGCTGACTAGCCAAAAAAATCGCAAAGCAAACCCCTGAAGAATATATAATAAGATTTTTCGAGAGAATACTGTATTCATTATTCATGCATTTATTCATACTGCCTTCTGTGGCCCTTAAGTTTCTGTAAATGTTTATGTTCGTTTATTGATTTGACATGCGTTAAAAGCAGAAGTGTTAGAATTCGAGTAAGTAAACCTTTGAAACTGAATCTTCCATAAACGAGCCAGTCAATTACATCCGAATAAGTCTTTTACGGGATGAAGCCACTCGTCGGTCTCAACTCTCAGATCTCTGCATTAAAACTGATAATCTAAACAATAATTCCTCAATGTTTAAAAGACAGACAAACACAGACACACGTGTGCCGAACGATATTTGAAAAGATGAAAGAATTAACATCAAAAGCATCACAATTGATTTCTACACTCAGGAGGATTTCATCACATCTTTCTCTCTTAGGTTTTTACTACTGACTCAACACTATATAATAAGACACCTGGCTGACAATAAGCAATAGTGTTGGCCCATCATCACGTTCTTATCCTTCGTCTTCCAGAAATAATTGTTTCCATTCTTCCACCATTTCTACGTTCAATTTTCACCAAATGTCTACTTTATCCAATAATACCCAGCCCTTCTTCCATGTCCCAACCTACTATCACATATCTCACACAATAAAGAAACATTTCTGCTGACACGGCTCTTTGGTCATATATCAATATATTGATTATTGTATAAGATCAAAAAAAATATTTTCCAAATGTCCCTCAATTTACTTGGAACGAGTCTAGTCAGTCATCCAACATAAGCTAAAAGATAGGATAATATGTAAATACACCCACTTTCTCCAGACAGAGTAGTGAAACTTGGCTGGGTTGTCTCTGGGTTGCTGTAACAGTAAATACATTATTGGATGATAAAATTAATTGAGTAGGAGTGTAATAGAAGAGCAAGAATGAAAATACAAGTAGATGAATTTTGTGGAATTTGAGGCCTAAAGGAGAGAAAATGGGTGAATTGATGTTTTTGGGTGGAGTGTACATTGATCAAGCTCAGAGAGACGAAATATAGTGAAGAATCGATACACTTAAATGTATTATGAAGAAATATTTCAAGACTGTTTAAGAGAAAGGGCTGTTGATATGGCTCTTTTTGTGGACCGTGGTTGATTGTGCTCGGTATTTGGAGAAACGGATCTCTGTGTTGGACTATGAGTTTTTTGGTATGAAGCTTTGATGCTAGTGCTAGATGTTTGCTCCGTCATGATGATATCGAGTTCCGTTATTACTAGAGTCAATTTGCAATCTCCTTTCTTGAGAGAAATTACGGGCCGAAACTACTGACCATGATAATACCGTGGAGACTCTTCGAGTTGTAATAAATTAAGCGTCTATGGTCGTATAATGGGTGAACTGGAGGTGGGTTCCACGTCCGAGATCCAACAAGACTCTCAGCTGATCAAGTTTCAAATAAGATTCTGTCTTTATTAGATAATTCGTATACACGAGCAAGGCACGTCCTTGTACGTATCTAGAAGCCTGGAAGAAAAAGAAGTACTAAGGGACATCAACAACTAGCTAGCCAGACCAGAAGGCAGTTTGTGTGCAGCCCGAATCGTACTTTGCCAATATTGTCCTACAAGGCTGGCCTTGGAACAAAGTAGGACGAGTTTGGCCTGGACTAATGACGAGCCCATGGAGAAAGTTTATGTGAAGAAAGTTTGGTTGTACTGGGATGATGATATTGAGTCCGAGAAGAGATAGTATCCCTCTTATCCCGTTTATCAAGCATAAATCACAGTAATACAATGAGGCAAGCTGGAGCGGGGCTGTCGATCTGATTTTTCTGGTGAAGAAACTAATGGATGCTGTAGGCAAGGAACTCAAAGGCAGAGCCCATGATATCGAATCTTGTATTTTTATTCCTTCCATATTTCATCATATTATACGGAAGAAGAGTTTTGAAAGCTATCATCAGGTGCAATGACAGCCACTTTGAAATAACTCACCATCATTGTCTCATTATCTGCCCTACATATCTAACCTCTCCCAATATTCTTCCTCCAATCGTCTTACAAACTATGATCTCAGAACACTATCACTCTGAATTTATTTTCATGAATTACGCCAACCCTTCTTGTTATCGTACAAAATTTGAACATTCCACCCGTTTGGTATGGATAAAAATACCAATTTACTATATGTTCGGATACTTCTTCTTTTTTTAAACGGTGTGGTCGATTTTATGCCATTTATCTGATAGGAAATTTAGAAGCTATTACACGGAAATCAGACTACAATATATATATATGTGAATGGCAGGAAAATGAAATTCAAATAGGGAGTCAATTAATGTCTTGACTCAGTCATCTTTATCTGAATTGATGGGGATTTCGGGGTTGTTCAAGTTGTTAAAAGAGTATTCTCTTGCTCTTTTCCGACTTCTGTTAAAGGAACTCGAACTGCGCCTAAAAGAGAATGGATGGAGTGGTTAGGCTTTTTGGCAGCTAGAGGTGTAGGAGAAAGCCTCTCCACATATATGTACGATATATACTCTGTACCTCACTCACTTTCTCCTGTGTGTGTGTGAGAGAGAGAGAGAGAGAGAGAGAGAAAATAGATTGAGTAAATGGACAGCAATGAGACTGGAGATGATGAGGGAGGGAAAGGAATGAAAAAGTAAGATGACAAAATACAAGTGTAGAAATGAGGCAAAAGTGTCTCATTTTATATGTGGATCAATTTTTTCTCACTCGGATTGAAGTAAAAGTATCCCCTGGAGATGAGAGGCAGAAGGTATGAAATGGGTGGCAGTGGCGGCGATACCGATATGGCGATAGCAGGTCCAGCTTAGGCTTTCACCATCACCACCGACACACTCATAGAAGAAGAAGAGTCTGAAGATTCTCACATGAATTTCATTCATTCACTATCGATTTTTCTTATACGAATATCTAATCCATCTCCCTAGTTTCATTCTCCACTCTTGTGGAATACTATAGTAAAATGTCACATGTCTTCTCTCTACATTTCCTCCCAAGATATCTTTTGATTCATTTTAAACCCAAAGTTAACCTTTCCCTCAGAATTCTCTTTGGCAATATAGGTGGGCAGCAGCCAAGAAGAAGAGAGTCGTAAGACCTCCAACCACCTGCACTTACCAAGAGCTCCGACTAAAATGGAAAATTTAAGCTGAGGATTTAACTCAAAATCGTTTCGGAAACTGGGATCTCCTATCAAATAACAATTTAAGAGATTTCGCTGACTGAGAGGAAACACTTTTTCCAACCTTCATCATAAAGGCCATCACTTTCTTCTTTCTCATTCCAAATCCTCTTCTTTAGTCAGAACTCCGACATCCTCAATCCCTAGTCCGATCTCATTTTTACAGAGGGACGGAGCAAAACGGATTTAATTAACCGTTCCATCTATTATTCCATATCACACCTCTTTCATTCATATATTTACCTTTATCTTCCCGTGCACTGCAATTTTTTAAAAACTTGTATTCAATCTAATATCAAGTGACATTCCTTTTATTCTTTCAATTTGGACAATTTAAATCCTCAAAATAGAATACTTTTGATATCTTGAATACGTTTAGTTAACAACTTGTCTATAATTATGGTAATTCTATGAATGCCAACAAATATCAAAACTTTCCAAACTCCTGTTTAATGCCGATAATGGTTATTGTATTGTGCATTTCTTGCGAATAAATGTGTGTTCCTTGATGTGTTTCTTCTACGCCCTTGTGCATGACATTAGTACATAATTCATAAAGTATTACTTCACATTCTCATAAGATTCGCATAATCAAAGGGTTTGAATCATTTATTAATTTGTTGGCTGTGCATGTGCCTTTTAGTGCTTAGCTGTCGCAATGGGATTTTATACATGAGCCGTTAAAGAGGCTGCATAATTCATTCGGGGAGCCACTTGGGTGAGGTTATATGTAAATGTTGTTGAAACGCACGTGTTTTATATTCCCGGTTGTTCCGATAATGGTTAGCTGAAAAGTTCGGGATGGAAATGTAAGCTGAGAAAGAACTGTAAATAAAGATCGTCATCACATCAATAGAAAAATGTTTGAAATCTTTTGTTCTGAGTTTAGAGAATGAAAAGGAGGAATAATATTCAAAGTTGGAAGTAAAGGCTTGTTCTTTCACGGTAGAAGTACTTTTAATGATTAGTATTTGGAGAAGTGACTCGGAGAGAATCCAGGAGGGAAATAATAAAAAAGGCTATGTTATGGCTATAGTGATTGCCTCTTCTTTCTCAATGGAGAATTTCCTCCATTTGTAATGGCAAAAACAACATTCTTCTCGAGGTAAAACCCTCCCGATGATGATATGAGATTTGCAAAGAAGGCTTTTGATTCCACTAAAGGTACTCCTCAATCCGAATGTAGTAGTAGTTGCTTTTATTGTTTTGCAAAGTGTTCTTCCCTGTCTTTTCTATGCATGGCAATGGCAGTGCATTTGGACTGATCATTCCACCACCCAACTTCTTTCAAGAGATTCAAGACGTTAGCCATTCAGCGGAGGATATACATTGAGTTTAGCACATCACACCGTGTCACATAGGCAGACAGCCTCCTTTCTCTTCTAATAGTAGAGAGCGATAGAAAGTATTGTCAGGACCAACTGTTAAAATGAGCTTACGGAGGAACTTTCCCTCTGCTTTCTCTTCTTCTAATGGTATTAGTAACAGTTTATGAGGACTTGAGTTCTTCTACTTACTAGTTCTCCCAAAAGTACTCATATTATACGTATAATAATATAAGAGAGAAAATGGGACTCATATAGAATTCCCTATGTCATTGTGTGTGTCTCTCTCTACTACAAGAAAAAGAGGATGCATACGCAGAATGGATTTAGATTAATAGGTATGCAGAGAATTGACGTTTGCTTCTGGTTGACACTCAGTCGTGTTCTTGTCACCAGCTTCGATAATTGCTCCCCTCTACAGTCATCATCATCATCACCAACACCATTGCTTTCCCTCCTACTACTAGCAACATCAGCACTAGTTTCACTACTGCTTCTCTTGCACTAGTAGTACAGTAGTAGAACGAGTTGGTAAAATATGTAGTAGCACTAGTAGGGCTTTTCAACCCTGAAGCACATTGTGCTTGCCTCATCATTGTGGCTCTAAGAACGTGGAATTCATCAAGGATGATGAAAGAGTGGAATAGTCCTTCTTCCATTTCCATCCCACTAAACTTTTATAAAATTTTCCCTACAGTCACTCAATACCTGGACGACGAGAAAGCCCTTGTGCTCGTCTGCCTATGCCTCCTTCTCATACAATTCTAGTCTCAATGTACATTGTAATTCATTCACTTACTTCTTCTTATCCTCCTTTCTTGATATCTGAGAAGCCAACCGGCGGTTTTTTAATGCTCCGCCATGACAAAAATCCTCCAAGACTCTCTCTCTCTCTCATAAAAGAAGACGCACACAGTTCATTCGGATACCATGTTCTGTACTACTGCTAATGCCTGTCGTATGTATGACAAGGGAATGAGAGAAAGTCAAATTGGAAAAGTCATTAATATTAGTTGGATGGAAGAGAGTCTATCACATCATAGTGTGTAAACTTGAAATGAAAAACCTCACAGGGAATTGTGACGGGTTCACTTAAAATCTATAACACTGAGGAAATCAGCTTTTTAGAGCCCTGCAGTCAGTTGTCTTTTGCGGAGTATATGGTAAGATGTATATTTATTATTATTATGGATTCGAATGAGCAATTTTCTTGAAGAAGACGAAGGGAATTCTAGAGTGGCTGGAGAGGGATAGGCTGAGTTTTCTATAATCTAGGATTTATTGTTACCATCCATATTTTGTTTATCTGATTCGAGGAAACGGAGTCGTAACCCAACGAATGAACGTTCTTCTCGTAGATTAGATCGAGATGCAAATGCCCGTACATACATAAGTATTGAGTATCCTTATCCATCCGACCTGCTTTCCTTGGCTGGGATACAAACGAGACTCTGGAGATCAACCATGAACGGTACAGGGTATTATTGGCGATTAAATTCGATAGGGATTCTCTCCCTCAAGCTACGACCTCTTTCCTTTTGATATTTCGCCTCTTCTTATGTACTACTACGGCATGTATCATCAGCTTCTGCTAGGAGCTATACACATTCTTATCTTTCCTTGTACTTTGGCTTTGGAGAAGGAGAAAGCCGGTGTAATTGTTGTACTTTGCTTACAGACCTCTATTCAAGAAGTCAAGGGACGGGACTTAAAGATTTTGTTGTCTGATGGGAGCAGATCTCTTCTCTCAAACTCTCAACTCGTTTTATCTTAGTGAGTTCGTTTGTAAAAATTACCTGGTAGGGGGTTTTAAAATTTCATAAGACGAGAAGCTGTAAAAAAAGACCAAGGGAGTTGTTTGAATGGGTTGAAGACATGAAAGAGAGAGAATACAATCGTAAAAGAGCAGCGGTGAACAACGTTATTTTTCACATAAGGCTAGAGAAACAGTCCACCACCGCCACGGTTATCTCCATTCTTGTATAATATCTTCTGACTCAAGAACATCTAGAATTTTGTCCCTTTCTTCTCCCCATTACGGACACACGCTTGAGGGTATGTCACTTAATATATGAAGACACTCCTTTCTCTTTTATCCCAACGCAATACAGCCACCACCACTTTTGACTCTTTCTTACTTCTATACGAACCAAAGTCTCCTACTTCTTCTTCAGTGTCTTTCTATAGTAATAATAATAATAACATCGCTCTGTCTCTCTGGATCTAGTCGCAGATTGAGTCTGTTGGGTACACAAGAACAAGACTACTGTGGTCCCTGTTTGGCCCACAAACAATTTAACAATGGGAAGTGATTGATTTTCCCCTTCACTTAAATCTTTCATCTTACCAAAGACAAGATTGTATTGTTGTTTACACATCATGCCCAAATTATTATTTCAGCCCTTATATTTACTCTAGAGAGAGAGAGAGAGGGAGAGAGCCTTGGAGAAATTACATAGAAGAGCTGGTAGTAGGGGACAACTGTACATCAGAATGGATAGAGAAGACTATTTCCTTAGCATATCTGCATGCTCTGATTAAACAAAACATGACTTCTTTGTTGACAGTTCTCAAGTACTATGGAATCCTCCGGTAGAATCATTTCTGCTGGTTGTGGTATGCCCCTCTCCCCCATCGTTTCCAAGCCAATGTGACCCAGCATATGTATGAAAGTAGAAAGAGTTAGTACAATCTATGGCGAATAGAGATAGTTTGTGGAGATGAAATGACATGCAAAATTCATAAAGTCTCATCCTTGAATATCTGTGTGAAGAAGATTTTGGAAAGCCAAGATTATAAGTTCCTTTGTTTGTGTTTCGGTTTGACTCGGCAACCTGATGGATGGGATGAGGTACGAAATTAACTATTAAATAATGCCCATATATTTATATACCTCATTCTACGGCCTTTTCTAGGGCCGAGAAGAGCGAAGGACTTTTGGGAAGCATCTGCTATTTCAGTCTCTGCATGAATCTGAATCTCAAGCTAATTTGCACCTAACCAACTTTATGTAAGATGAATCTTCTTCTTATGCTTCTTGGATACACAATATGGCTCCTCTTCCAATCTGGGTACAAACAGGCAGGCCTTATTTTGCATACACTTGTCCTTCCACTACACCTTTCACTTTTATAAGCCTTCAACACCATTGTCTCTTTCTTTTTCTTCTTGAAAAGAAGGAATCAAAATCTCTTTTTAATACTGGTACATATTTCTTGAGATATTCTTCAGCTACTATTTATTCAAAAAATGGGACAACCCTGATTCATAAACAGCATCTGACAGAAATATTGCTCTGAGATATTCGAGTGAAAGTCAGCTTGACTGCTCCTATATGCCAGAAATACAGTCAAGTGTGAATGGATTTGGTTGTAATCACTGCACTACTTACTAGAAGAGCTAGGGGCGAGATATCAGAGTCTGATATGCACAATGCCCATGCCCATGCCTCACAATGCCCGTGATGGACATTGAGGAATATAAGTGCAGAACAAGCAGGACTATTTGTGTTGAATGACGTTGGTGGCTTCTAAATTAATTGATTGAGTAATCCTGGGGATTAGACGAAGCCTCCTAATTCCTCTTCCTTTACTATAATGTACATCCCTTCTTGTACAAGTCGACTACATAATCAGAGTGAGACTGAGAGATATTGAAAGGGCGTCTAATTACAGTTGACACGGATTCGACCGAGGAGAGCACTTTCCACACGCTAGATCAAAACTAATACATACTATAACTACTACAAGAGATAGTATTATGGAGAGAGAGTCTAGAGCCAAGTCTAGATCCAAATCCAGAGACCGGCGGAAGGATTAATACTCCTATACTACATAAATTCTGATCCTATATACCATGTATACATTATTATAATATATAGCATGTGAGTTGAAGAGTGAGAGAATATTATAAGTCTTGTACAAATGTATGCTTAGATCAGATCAGAGTTCTGTAGTAGTAGTAGTAGTAGTAGTAGTTGTTGTATCTCTGTGGATTGAGTAAAGCAGGATGCAGGAGGGAAGATGAAAAGGATGTCTCACGTTTATTGTAAATGCATAGGATTTAGTGGCGCTGTTCTATCCACTTATGTTGTAAAGGCTGTAAGAGATGAAAGTTGAAAAGATATAGAAGCTGATTGAATTTGGGCAATATCCCACACCATCATCTTTAACAAGTGGTGAATGTGTTGGGAGAGAAAGTGAAGAAAACAAGGATCTATAACTTAAGATGGAAAGTTCTCCTCTGTTTTTCTCTCACCCGTTCTCATCCTTCTTTTTCCTTGCTGCATACCTACAAACATCACGTATATCAACAGCACATCTATATATACAGATATCACGAGTCAGAAAGAGGAAATAGAGAGAAAGGTAGATCAGCAAAGAGTCACACAAGCAACTCGATTTCGTATGAACTAGACGGAAGTGTATGTCTTCTAGTAGTAGCTTTGGAGTTTGTTTTTTGAGTGAAAGAACGCAGTTGAAATAATCGAATATTGAGAAGAAAATTGCGAAAGTTACTGAAAAGAAAATGTTAACTGCTGAAGTGGGTTTAATTTTTTTAAAGTTTTTTTTTATTCACGGTGAAAGCAGTGGAAAGGAAATCACGTGAGACAAATGTTTGATAGAAAAGGACACGTTGACTCCTTATGTGTGTCATTTAGAGATAGGATTTCATATGGGTCGTCTCTGCTATTTTTTATAGTTCGTAAGCAATCCGAGAATAAGAAATCAGTGTGCTTCTTCTGGGACCTTTGGGATCCATTCGGTGGGCTTCGGAAGAGTTCAGGCTGGATCAATTCTGACTAGATGGGAAACTGAGTGTTGCCTCCTGTCTAAGCTTCTCCATCCAAAGAAACCAAACGAGACAAGGCAGAAACAGAGGAGTCAGATTCAAAGCTCTGCTGATGTGACTATAAAATCCAATCCGTAAAAGAAAAAGAAATAGGAAAACTCCAGACTGAAACTCTCTTTTCATGTACAAACCCAAAAATTTATCCCCGTATGTATCGAACGATTTCCATTTTATAAGAATCTATCTGGAAGAAGAAAAACTGTTCGTGAATCGTGGGTACAATTCTTCTTCCTATCTAGGTCTTTATCTGCTTGGTCAACCTGAAATATGAACAAGGGAGGTTTTAATATGCGATTCTCCACTGGATCAAAATTCATATATGTGGACAATTCACTTTTACTATCTCCAACTGCCCCTCTCTGACACATTTCCGAGAAAACGTCTCAAATTCTGTCACTAAACTCAAATCCACGAGCAAGCTGTCTCGTGTTAATTTTTGGAATACTATTATATGATTTCCCTAACTCCTTCTCTTAGCAATCTATGTGGATAGAACATACAGCCTTCTAATCCCAGATCAATTCAATATATAAACATGTACATATATGTAAATATATGTTGTAGAGTATGTATTTTATATGCTGCTGTTGTATCACTATATGCATGCCACTTTTTCTTCCTGTCTACTCCCTTGATGTTTCGAAATTGTGTTTTGAAATAGTTTTCTACGCTTCTTCTCAAGTCCAGATCGAGTAACTGACTTTCAACTTTGTAATGGAGAACGTTCTCAATTTATTTAGTTGCGGCCGTCACTGACGAGTCTTTCAAGATTAATGACCGGAAATTACCCAGAGCGAGTCTTGACGTTCTTTGATTCATCACTCTCCGGATGCATTCTCATATATCAGTTTATTTTTCTCCTGCTACCGCCATGTACTGTGTATCTTGTGTAGTGCTAACTTGGTTAGCAGGGGATCAAGTAGATTCCCGTTTTAGCCTGCCACGGGATCCGTCCGTCAACTCAGGAACCAATTACTCCCGTTTCATTTCTTTTCTAGTCTTCAAATACTCTAAAGTAAATTAACCAGAACAGAACTGCACAGGATGATGCCCTGCTAGCAGGTACGGAGAAACTACCTCATTCATCAGTAATCGTCCCTCCCTTTCTACAACTTTCTCTCCTTCCATAATAACCTATTTAAGCACGTTGTACTATTTCACCACTACTATTTAGTCTACTTGCTAAGAAAGAAAGTAGAAAACTTTATCTTCTCAATTCCTCCATCCGATACATCTTCCGAGCCTTCCAATACTTTTTCTCAACTCTTCATCAACATTACTCTTTTCAGGACAAACTTTGCCTTGCTGTTTTCTGATCCTCGACAAAGCATCAGACTTTGAATAAAACCCAACCACTACTCCCAACTTCACAACCTCTTTAATTGGTCACAGAATTTTAATCTTTTCAACAACAAAAACTTCCCCACTTACATCATTTATACTCCTAGTCCAAGGTGGTAAATGCATTATACTTAGTCTTAAAGAATACCGCACAATAATAATATATAGTAGTAACATGACAGGTTGAACTTATTTTTTTATCTTGTAAACTTGGCCATCATATTCTAGTTACACACGACGATTTCGTATTTAATAATAAAAACATTTGGAATTCTTGTATATTTCTTATATATTATATATAAATGATTACATTGGGGATTCAGTTCTCAATTCTTTGGGATGCGGCGGATGTAGTAAAATACAGGTACATAATATAAATAAGTAACAAACAATCCTGTCCAAACCCCGGGGGTCAATTAACAATACAATATTATATCAAATATTCATATCCGCTTAACAGAACAAATTATTCACAGTTGATCCTTTGACGACAATACTTGAAGGTTCAATGAGCTCGCACTGCATATACCAAACTCCTTAGGCTAATAGTGATTTTGGGATTCTAATCGTTTTACTGATAGTACTAAAGCATAGCTTATTCATACTATAATATAATATTAGTAGGTTAGTATCGTACTGCGCGGAATAGAGATGAGACAATCTAAGTCTTTTGGTTAAAAATCATATCGAAACTCGAAACTCCGAATGCTGTAGGCTACCGATAACATCTTCAGCAATTTAATCTCATGACTTATCTGTATTACTCACTGATCTTTGAAATGTTCATATTACATCTTGAAATAAAAACGACTCCAAAAATAATTAATAAGAAAGTTTCTGCACAAACTACGCATAGCATGTTGTCCATTTCGGTAAATTTTTAAAATTCGGAGTCTAAGCAACAAATGCGATGTAAAATACAAATAAAGCGTATATGTATAATATGCTCGTTGCTTGATTTTAGATGACGGTCGATTTGCAAAGCTGTCTTTCTCTAAAAGTAAATGACACTTGGAAATCTTTGTTTTTGTGTCCGTCATAAAATGAAATTATAGTCGAGTAAAAATGAAGAAACAGCAAAAATCTCAGCCGATTGATTGATTGATTAATTAAAGCCATGATTCATCCAGTGGCTGGTAACATTTTGTTGTAGATAGTCCATAATACATATATTTACTACTACTCTCGAAATACTACTCATTGGGTTTGTGTTTTAATAGCTTGCAGTTGGCCAGCATTCGTGGAATGAAAGAGAGAACAAAATTGATAAAAATTGTATTGATTTATGAGCAACAGGATTTCAAAATGGACGCAATGAGAAATTATAACTCTTAGGCAAAAACACTGTTTTGTCGGTGTAATCTTCTCAATAAACATTAAGCTAAGAATACAATCCTCAGTTGAGTGCTTAAGTACTTACATGAATGACACCAATTAGGACGAAAAAGGTTATAAATTTGTGTCTGGTTTTTGATTTCCTCACATTAGAGGTGTGTCCATAATATAAGTTCAGATCACGTAGAGAGTAAGAGAGAGAGAGAGTTTGGGATAATAAAAAAATAATTACACTCATAATTTCATATGCCGTCAAATTAAATCGGATCGGACAACAGGTTGGCCACACCAAGATTCACATTCGGTAGTAAGACAATTTATATAAAAGAAGCCATTTCATGATACCGTATTGTTCTACTGTTCAATGGACTCATATGCTTCTTCATCCAGGTTGTGTAGCCAATTAAAAATCATCATATTTCGTTCGAATTTAGAAAGTGGAACTCCCCGTTCTCGTTCCACATCTTTGAGCGTAAGAGGTTCCTTGACGGGCTTCTTTTTGGTTGGGATTTTCAGGGAATCCAACTCAGCTTTGGCAATTCGAATTGGAATGTCAGTCCGGTTAGTAAGAGAGTTCATTGAGACCACAACTGGAAGCTTCTCTAGATCAAAGTCACTTTGACTAAGTCTCTCAAGGGCTCTGTAGGCAACAAGGAGACGTTTTTGAATGTACAGTTGCCGGATCTTTTTGTTTACGGAGCGGATAAGGTCTGCAGATGTAAATGAAGAGGCGCCCAAATGAGGACGGCCTTGTGGAGAGGGAAGTTGAGATGTAGAAGAGACATCCCCCACTGCCACCCATGTAGAGCAAGATCGAGAAGTGGGTCCGAAATGTGTTCGAAAGATTACGTCGCTACACCGAACTTGGGACAAATCTAGTTCCGAGCTGGATTTTCGTAATGAAGCATGAAGTGGATTGGGCTGAAGTGTTGAATTGATGTCAGTTGTAGAAAAGGATTTCGGTAGACCTGTAAGATGTATGAGATAGCTTCTTTAAATTTTAGAACATATAATTTTATACTTCGTTAAGCGTCAAGACTGCAGACTCTATAATAAAAAGCAAATGGATACCCTTTTTGATGATAAAATTAAAATAAAAAAAAATCATAAATAATAAATCTGCAATTTTTCGATTCTTTCAAAAACAAAAATTATGCCAAAAGGTATGCTCTAGGAGTATCGTTTTTCGATACAAGCATTTTTAAGATCGGAGGGGGGGGG
>JAQGBQ010000080.1:0-44456 GCA_034698485.1 Vertagopus arboreus
ACGAGAGGCAGGGATTGAATAAAGGAGACTGAAGGGATGCTCTGGGCGATAGAGAATAGAGGGAGGAGGTCACAGAGACGTTTTCAGTCTACCATCCTCCAAACCAAAGCTTTGAATGCGATTTTATCAGTTACCCGGATCGGGGTGATAAGGTATATAAGCGAACCTATATCCACAGCATACATACATCTAATATTATATTGTCAGTACGGCACACACACAAACACACACTCACTCACACACACAAGGTTTTATATCACATCGCTGCATAGATTTCCAAAGGCTGTATATTCCATCAGTGAGTTGTGCAAGATTGACTTTAGTGATTTTTCATGATATGTACATACAGAATCTCACATTACCATTACCTGCATCCTTGCAACAAAACAACAGTTAGGCGATGTCCCAATATTTTCTAAGCGGCTCCCCCATCAGGAGGGCACTGCCACTGTACAATACACCAAATGGCTTATCTCTCCCTCATATCATATCGTTGCAACTTGGCTTAATGTTATAAAAGCCCTTAGATCATTCGATCACTCTAATTTCACGGAATTAAAACGTGAATTAAAACGTGCGCTAGATACAGAAAGCATCGGAGCAAAAGTCACTTTGTCTCCTTATCGGGTCTCTATCAGTTTTCAATTTCTGCAGCACAAACTTATCTGGATGTAGCATGCATTCATAAGGTCAGTGAAGCGGAATCAACTTTGTTATTTATAATATTTTCAAGGGAAAAAAACTCTGCAAGTAGGGATCTCACATATGTATATCAGGAACATATAAGGGCAGAATTGATGCTTGGCTCTAAACATTTTGGACACTATCACGGATTTTCATAAAAAGCGAGTGACACAAAGTAGTCGCAGTCTCTCTCTAACTCCATATTTGTGATCAAAGATCCCATCTTCGTTTTTATCGCTCATTGTCAACTTTACCAGCAATAACGAGGAATTAATACAATTTAACTCTGAACTCCTACACTGAAACGCCTCAGGATTGACGGTTATTGGGATCTTTAGATTACATTAGCATCCATTCATTTACTATATAAAGGCTGTAAGCCTATTTTGTAAAGACTTGAAGGCCCATTGCATCTCATTGCATGTGTGTGGGATAGTTTTTTTTTATTTAGACAAATTTCTTGATATGTTTTCAAAAAAGTTCAAATAAAAAGTCGTCCAAAAAAAAATACTAGAGGTGACAATTTCTTTAACAAACCAAATATTTTAGAAATTGAAAACAAATGATTTATAATCTGCATCTCAGATGTTGATAAAAGATAATAAGAATTATATAAGAATCAATTTTGTTAATAAATGAAGAATTACAACTGATTGAGTAAATACTGATGCATAAAATAATCACAAAATATAATCACTTTTTGCTAAGAGATGGACTAGTGGACTGAACTCTGAGCTCAATCACTTGCTTTCTTACTTAATTCTATATATTTGATGATATCAAGTGATGAAACTTAGTTTACTGATAGTTACTACCATATCACACAACGTGCTATTAAGAGTGAGTTTACATTTGAATGCATTTTGAATACATTGTATGAATGTATGTAGCAAAGAAAAAATCTCAATGAGCATGTGATCGCATATCATTTCTTGAGATAAAAAAGAAGTCAAAGAAATTAATAAAAATCTCCGCCTTGGAATGCAAAGATTTTTTGTTAAACTACAAGGGTTTATAGTCCATCCCTTTCATGTGCTAGATTCATGACATTTTTTGAAGTAAACCAAATCACCTTTACTATTTTACAGCGCTTATCATATCAAAAGGATAAAAGGCCAGATATGAGATTTTCATCTTAATATGCAAAATTAACCCTTGCTGATTCTACATTATTGAGACAAATCCCCAATTCCAGGTTTCGTTATGTTCCATAAATACTTGTTCATTCAGCCGAAAAGTTTGGAACTTTCCAAAGTTCAAAGTTTTTCAGGAAAATATAGAATGTATCATTAACTACACCACAAGATATGATTTATTAATCATCAAAGGACAAATAAAAGTTCTTAATTTCTGGCATTAAAATACTTTTCAAAGCGAAAGAAATCATGACGAAATCTATAATGTCACATTTTAGTAATTCAACGTCAAAGTCTCGACATCAAAAGACATCTTTGAAAGCTTTGTCAGCATCTCAGCTCAGTCAGTAAGATAATACTTTGTCATCATAATTCACCAGAATGACGGGTACAGTCTTCGTAGAAACTTTGTACTTTATAATCCTCCTGTCTTATGAAGCCACACAGCCGGTTTGACGAAGCACGGCAATAAATTAATGAGCAAGTCTAAAATCGTTTGAGGTATATTATATTAATAGTTTCTATCATGTGTTACTAATTCTTGAACTAAATAAATAAGCCTAAATAGTATATATAATGTTGCTTATTGCGTCAGCTCTAATCCTCGTCACATCACAAAGCAAAACCACCGAAATAAATTCTGCTACAGGAGAAGTGAGAAGAAGTTGTACACACTAATTTGCTATAAGACAACTCCCAACTCATTTGTTAGTTAAAGGACTATAATGTCAGATGACACAGATAACAGATGGTTAAGCAAGCGAAGAAGGAAGAAAGTTTCCAGAGTTGCGAGTTGACACGGTAGAGAGAAAGTTCTTATGAAACTAAACCAATAACATACGGTGCACTTTGCCATTCTGTTGACTGTTGTGTGTGTCTGTAGTATTCCAAAGTTCAAACCAAAATTCTAATTCTGTTGACGGTAGCAAAATACAAAACAAGCTACTGGATATATCAAGAGATAACGGAATTTTATGAAGAAAAGTCGCAGAATTGTGCAAGCATCTTGATCCAATGTATGCAGTCTAGTAGTATCATATCGTCCCATTATCCCCAATAAGACTTGTTTGTCAACTGTCAAAGAGAGACATTTTCTCAAATCCATGTTCACACTAGGATGATTTCATGAGGGAAATTGCTTGTCTCTTTCACTCCGATTTCCCAATTATTCCTTCTTCCAACATCCCCCAAAGCTAGAAGCTAAGTTTAGCCCACGTTTGTGTCTTTGACTTGAAATCTGACATTAGTTGACTTTCCTTCCTTCTTTGCTCCTGGAGAAGAGTAATGTTGAATTTAACATTGTGGTCCCCGACTGCTCTCTGTGGCTATCATAAGTTTCACGTCCGTTTACTTTCACTTCTCGCTTGATAGGATGATGACATATGTCAAAGGGTTATGACTTTCTCTCTTAAGCCCTCCTGTTTCTCTAGAAAAGAGATCCTTTGACCTCAACTAGTAGATATTAGACTGAATAGAACACATCAGCTCACTCATCGATGCCAAAACATATTTCTCCCTCTTAATGAGTTTTCAGACGTGGGATGAATCCCTAATGAAGCGCCTTATTATATTTAAGCTAGGTTTTACATTCGATTATCATATAATATCGGATGTCTTTCATTTGTTAATACTTAATACTCAAATGTCATTCATTGTTCCTTATTAGTAGTTTTCTAAAGTACGAGCCATCAGTTTATTCAAGAATTCAGGAAATTACCAAAGAAAATGAAACTTTAGTATTTGGAATCCATTTAGACTATTCCATAGGGAAAATAATCGGAAGAAGGTCACTTTTCATTCCTAAAAAGGTGTAGTAATAATATTGTTGCATTTACTTTCTTATGTCTACTTCTTTCAACAGATTTAATAAGCCCATTTATTAAGGAAACTGGGCTTGGACTGCCTTCTTATTAGAAAGGTAAATTGTTGGAAGATGGGACCGCCCATTTTGTATTATCCCCATCATCACATACTTGACTTTGGTGAAATTCAATTTTGAATAAACGTGTTAAACTGCCAGTTCAATCAGAAAATGACCATCGTTGGGGTTGAAGTATTTTTTTTGTTTATGATTTTCTTTCTAATTTCATCAGAATGAGGATGAACTTGCATACATTATCACTTAAGATTACTAAGTAGAGAATATACAAAAGAGCCTGTGGGCTTCTAACGATGCACTTTATTGGAGATCACCATTTGGATAAAAGCCACAACGACTTATCTCACCTTAGCCTACGTGTAATCTAAATCTAAATTCCCTCTGAGCAGTGGTCATAAATCCAATTGTTCTCATGAATCGCTAAGTTCATGTATGTATCCTACTCAATAGAAAAGAGAACAGGTTTTTCTTCACAATTTCAAACCTTTTACTTCGCCATTCCCCTTATCTTTATTTCCAACTATTGTCCCTAAAAGAAACTTAAGTCGTTTCATAAGTATATAGAGATCAGAACAAAAATCTCGCCGTACATGAAATCACTGAGGACACTTACATTTTTAACTGTCGTGTGTTTGAAGCCACAGGAAAAATAATCATTTACCTACCTCGATAATGTTGTCATCACTTGTGTACCTCAACCATTTGTCTCAAAAACCTGACGATCGGATTTGGTTCAATCTCATCCAACCTTTACCAGTCAAGGGCATCTCTACTTATATATAACTTTTAGAGATAAACAATCTTTTTTAGTTAATCGTCTTCTCTACTACAACTTTGAACTATTCAACTCTGAATGAAACCTAGCATTTAGTTTTCTCATTATTATTTTCTCTTATATTTGATTGTGTTCAGATTAGGCAGTCCTGTGTTGCATGGCGTCAAGATGGGATTTTTTTTGCCCTTAAAAAACCAACCTGTCCCGATCTTTGCTAAGATAAAAAGGAACTACATGGATCAAGCTGCACCTAGTGTATATAGGTACCCTCCTCCTCCTCTCTTCTTCTTCTTCATCATCCTCATCACTTGATGCATTTTCTGGTGGACTGGATTTCTTTTATATAAATATTCACTGGTAAATATATATAAGGTGAATAATGATTGGATAAGAATCATGGGACTGAATTTGAGGAAAACAGGCAAGAGTTGAAAGAAGACAATGGTGAATAAAGTGGCCACTTCAATTCGTCCTGCTATCGCTCATCAACCCTTTTATATCTCTTTAGTTCATCCATAACAATATTTAACCATGCCAAGAGTGAATCCGCTCACTTCTGTGAATACAAATCAGCTATCCCATATGCTATGTATATAATATCGTTCATGTGAAAATCCATTTTCACTATTTGGTCGGTGTTCTATCTTGTACCATGCCCAACACAAGGAGGTTTAATGCAAGCAATGTCTATCTGTCTAAACGTTCTGACCTCATCAGTGTCATTCTCATTACATTAAATTACAGCGATATCAGTTAAAGTTTTTAGTCAGATGGACTTTTTCCCCAGCTCCATAATCCAACATCTCTTTCTGTACAAAGTGGTCACTGCCTCCCTGCCTGATCTCTTTCAAAGATGAAGTGTGATGACGATGACCATATCTGTTCAAAGTCAAACTAAAGATGAACACAAGAAGACCTGCGAATCTGCCGCAAACCTCTGTATTTCCTTGTAATTGGAACTTTTATTACATATTCAGATCAGATGAAATAAATGTGATACAATTCAATTTCATATTTAAGTTTGATATGTCAATCCATTATGTAGTCAGATTATTATGCTTCTTCTTCTACTTCTTGTAAAGGCATTGGACAGTTTGACTAGTTTGTAATAAGAATGTAGTTTTAAGGAAGGGCAACGTGCCTTAAATATTTTTCATTCTCTTTATTTTATTTTATTTTATTGAAAGATCAAAGACTAAGGTTGAGAACATTGGACTCGAATAACTCAAAAGTTGGATAAGCAGATTCTGTGATTAAAGATATTATTACTTAAGAAATAAAACAGATAGACTTTTGCCATGACCATGTAATACATATCGGTTCAGATTATATGCTCCCGGAACCATCAGGGTGACAATTAGTTTTTTTTACATTTATTTATTTGGATGACCTTACACCGTCGGTGATATGTAGTTGACACTCTTTACTTCATCATGTTCTTACATAATTTAATGATATTGCATATATGCATAATATTGCACAGTTGCATCATAAATAGTGATTCATTTCGTCGTGTAAAAGAATATGCCATACTTGATTTTATATTTACCTTGGGGCTCAAACTTCAATTCTTATCTCTAGTTTTCTGACTAATGGTAAGATTACGTGAGATTGAGAGACATCAACTGATCCCGTGCTTTGGATTATAGCATCACATCGATGGATCACGGAATTATCCCATTTACAGGTGGTACAAATAGAACCAAGGAATAATTCCATTTATCACATCCTCTAAATTTCTCTTATCGGGCAGTTAAACAAAGATAAAGCCGAGGAAGACGCAGATAGTATAGATAAAGACGGTAATGGAACCAATGTATCAACATTAAGATTTGTTATTCGTACTCGTTCCTTTTTAAGCACTCGGGGGACGGAGAGTTAAGCTGCGGTCTGGTGTACAAATAAATAAATGCGACAGAAATATGTAGCCACCCGAGGTGGTTTTGTACAATAATAATAATACAATTCACATTGCAAAGAGATAATTCGTATCCAACTTTGGAGTTGACTATTAAAGCCAATGAACATCTCTAAAGTTTATCCTTATCATTAATAAACTTTATAATATGATCTTTATTGTGGGAAGTGGAAACTTGATCGATGAACTCAGGAGGCAGGGATTCAAGAAGTATTGCAGGCAGGCCAACTACTATTCCAAGTAGATGACAGACACCCATTATTCTTTAGCTTCTTCTTTGTATTGTTACACAAGCATTTCAAATTTCAATATACTTCGTATGTATGTACATATACCTAGCTTTCTTAACTTCAACTCTCGAGAGTATACACAGTCTCAGAGACTCACTATCTGATGCCTTTTGTGTTGTCTGTAATGATACCGTTTATCCGTTATATGTGGGCTATAGAGTTGTGTGAAGAAGACATGTAATGAATATAATAATATGTATAGAATTCAGAAAATCTAGCATGCAGGATTGTACTTTCCAAATATCCTCAATTTATTCGAATCTTCGGATATTCGCTTGTAGTCTCTTTGTTCCTTTAGGGTTATTATCTTCCTTCAGACGATTCTCATTAGTCTCCTTTAGCTTTTGCTTTGCTTCTATTTTATTTTGTGCTCAGAAGTTGGAAGAAGAGATAAACAGACCATAGGAGAACCAAAGCTGTGGAAACTTGTCAAACTGATAATCCACATGAGAATGAGATATGAGGATGTGACTTAAGCAAATCCTTACTTCTCTTGTACTTTCAACCCCAAAACTTCTTCTTAAGAGATTATAGTAATGAGAATCAGCGTGTCTTCAAATAGGATTATAATTTGTAAAGCTACAACACATAGTTCATGGCAATACATATCAAGTACAGTGAGCCAAAACTACTAACCAGGGAGATGGGAGATCATTATTTATGCCCGTGACATATATCATCATAGTTCTTGAGCTTAAAGATTACGGATACTTGTCTTTGGCAAGAATTGTACTTTGCCTGTGTACTGTTTCCTATCAGTCAATAGAAGGGTTAAAAAGATGTCTTATCAGGAGCCAACACTCCAATCAGCTATGCTGTGGCAATAAACAACAAAATAATGCATACTCAAATACTAATAATTTCTCTTCTTGTGTTCTTATGTCAACTAATATCCATTGGGTTTTCACGCTTTAACTTTTTTATACGATTTTACGACCTAAGCATGTCAAAAAAGCAAACATTCTGACCGCTTCTACATATGTACGTTCTGGTAATTAAATAAACTCCCTTCTAATAACCAGCTCACAACACTGACTAATTATTATTCCGTATCAATTCCAATAGTTTTCTAATAATATTTTATCCATTTTGTGCCTTGCATACAACCAAACGTCAACTGTTTTTGCTGTTACGAATAAGAGGAATGCTGTGTGTCTTATCAAACGAACTTTTTTATCTTTAGTACTTAAAAAGACGTTTTCATTATATTACTATACTGTGATACGTATGAATGTTCAATTGTCTATATAGACAGTATCGTGCTTTATGGGATGCTTTATTTAAGCTTTTGGCCTTTGCATTAAAAAGTATATGGAAGTTGGTTGATCAAACAATTGGAAGACAAGAATAAGAACCAAGCAACAAACTTGTAGATTACAGAATTCGTCTTTCCTGTCAATTTTATCAGTATCAACCGCTAGTTCAGATAATCCACCAAGTTTTATCACAATATTTCCTCTCCTATCATCCATAACGATCCCCTGTGTCAAGTCCACATAAGTATCTGAATATATATAATATGCATATGCCATGCAAGCAAAACCTCAATAAAGCCAACTCTTGACAATTCAACCTAAAACTCTATCTTAGCTATATTATAGAATCAATATCATTAAATATACTTCATTATGTTAAAAGTTCATCAACTGAATTACTTTTTTTATATTCTTTTTTTTTTTATTGTTTATCAATTCTCTTGTGCGCGCATTTATTCATTCCATGTATTGATGTCGTTCCAAAAAGCCATCAGGAATAAACGAATGAATAAACGATTTTTCCACAAAGCATATTAGGGAAACTAAGGAACTTTTAATTACAAAAATAGCATTCAAAACTTACGACTTTAGTGTACTCCTGCCTGTATTTTTGTAATGTATCTTATTCATTATTCTGAACGATTGGACGAGATTAATTATGTATTTACTATAGCCAACAGTTACGACGTGCTAAAAGTAACCATCAATCTATACGGAATTAAAATTGTCTACAAAATAGGGATGAATGAAATTAGTTATGATAATTCCATAAGCCCATAATTCTTGATTGTCGCAAACAAAAAAATAATCAACTACTGCCTTAGAGCAACCTTTAGCGAGCAACAAATTAAATTCGGATACGATAAAGAAAAAAAAAACAAGTATCATTCTTGGTGGTTCAGAAGGTGTAATTATCAGTCTCGGTGGGATTTAGGATTACAGAGCTTGGATTAGTCCTAGTTTATGAATCCGAATTTTTTTTATGTATATGAAAGCAGTAACACAATAATGGCAAGTCTCGATGACAGGAAAATGAATACTAAAAGTTTAATGAGGAACTGATCAGAGATTGGAATGGTTACTCCCTTTATTTGTTTCATGCAGGATTTTTGCAAATACGCAATCCATCCAAATAGCATGATTTCGACTCTTTTTTTGTAATTTACTATTTCACTCCCCATCAATGTTTCGGTAGTTATGTAAAAATAATAATCGTGAAAGTAGGTAGGAATTATGTACTCTTTCGTTATACCTAGTCTCACTCGACCCTATTTTTATAAACAACTTACGCTATATGCTAATTTATATTTAAAATGTCATCACGTCCAATAATTACAAACTGATATTCTGATACGAGGTCATAAATGGTCATAATATCTACTTTGGCACGATATATAAATTTTTTAATTATTTTTAAACTTCTACCTTTCGAAGACTGAAAATTGCATTGGGGCTACTTGCACCAGTTACACTAGCAAATTTGAGCAAATATTCTGGCAGGTATCTACTTCAAAGAAGACGAAAATGCAGAATTTCGGACGCAAAATAGGGCTTATCATCTTTTCGGTGAAAGGAATCTGAACAATGAAATGTAATTGTAAGTACAAGAGATGCATATTCTATTTTCGAGAATCAGTCCGATCGAAGAAAGCTTTGAAAAGATATCTGTGTCCCATAGCTGAGAACATTGTGTTGAGAATGTGTCGGATATCGATAGAAATGCTGGTACATGGATATTGTGTGATACTTTTGATCGTTAATAACAGAGCTGTTTAGTTCGGAGAAGAAGGCTGATTGTGGCGGAGTTATAGGAGTTTGGAAGACAGATATTTCTTGGAAGAGCATCAGACAGAAGGGCAAGAAATAAGAAAAGGATGAAGAAGGATGAGAGATAATAGAAGAGAATACAAGGGAGGATGTATAAGAGCAAGTACGTACAGAGACGAGTGTTAAGAGCCAGTTCATCGTCAAGAATGGAATGTGTACTGTGGTGGGCTTGTATCTACTTTATATATGGAGAAAAGTGTACACTAAATTTATGTTTGGCATTGATATCCACACTCGATTGCTCACAGATTTTTCATCCAAGACACTTTTTTTTGGAAGAGAGAAAACAGTGGAAGAAAGCCTGCCTTCCGGGAGATAAAAACTTGATTTTTGTGAAACATCATATGAAATATATTCAATCTGCTCCCTCAGATAAGTCTTTCAATAGAATAGAAAGTCGAATGTGTGTCTGATAGTGTCTTTCACCCAAGTCTTCTCAGCTGCCAAATTTATTACACTCGAGAAATTCCTACCCTATTTCTGTATGTATAATATCTATTCTTTAGCTCATATTGTCGTCTAGCTCTTCTGTCCCACCTCTCCTGTCAAAAAATAACCATCATCAGTCTCCAAGTGCCAAGATTTTATTCCATTTTCCCCATGTCATCAGCAAGATGGAAATTAAACTTTCTCCCTTCATCTTGAGGATAGACGTATAAAAAATACATTCTGCTTGTATCGTGTGTTAATAATAATATAAAGTCACTTGGGTATCATCTAATAAGTCTGCTGCTAATCTCATCCTTGCACATAAAACTTTACCCAGTTTTTTATGAGTAATAATTTCACTCTGACTTGAGATGAAGTTCAGTATTAGCTTTAGCACTAAAGATGAGATTAGAAAGCAAGGAGTGGGTAAGCAAAGACAACCCTGTCTTAAATGTATGACAAAGAGACTAGAGAAGAAAAAAAGTAGGTGAGGATTATGTGACTTGTAGTTGGATTTTTTAATCGCAATTTAATAATCCTACCACCAGCAAGGTTTATATCATTCTTAATCTGTAATCTTGAAGTATTTTAATGCTTTTCTATCAAAAAATGTATGATGAAATCTTTAGACAAAAAGTAATATCAACAACAAAAATTCCTCCTCCAGTCAGTTGGTAACTAAAAAGCCCAAAAATGAACAGCTTGTATTCGCACTCAACTCCGCGATACAAATTACCCCCTGTTGGGAACAGTTGAGCTGAGCGAACCTACAGTGCTTTTTCTAGAATGCTAATTGCCATACACGAGTACGAGCAAAAGCATAATTATCAAGTATAATTAATATCTGGCGAATGATAAATCACCCAGGATCTTCGTGCCTTATCTGTAAATCAGAGTCCCAGGTTATCAATCAGCAGCAACCTAACCATATCAGAGACTAAAGAGCCATTTGTTTTCTTTTTGACTTCTGACTGAACTCTTTGGCCGGTCTGGCAGAGTATGCGTAAAAGCCGACTTTTAGCTAAATGTACCATCGCAAGCAACATTACATAGCAGAGGTAATAAAACCGTAAGATATTGCTCAATAAGTTATCTTGATAGGAAGATTACAATGAACGTGCCTCTAAACGAAGAGTGCAGCATTAAAGCTTTCTTATCAAACATCAAAAGTTTCCACCAAACCATTAGCTATTAGCGATTAAACCCAGAAACTGACGTCCAATCGACCAACCGAGAAAAACATAATTTAAGTTAAACACGTTGCCACTATATACACCGTCTGTATAGCTTCAAATCCTTAAAAGTATGTGTGGACGAGAAAAGTAGACGGAGTGGGAATTCATTGTACAAGTTGGAATTGGTAGCCGACGATATAATATTTACTTGGTATGTTGCAGTAGTAATAATGTTCTCTCAAAGAGATATTAAACTTTTATCAGAGCCGTCCAAACGGAACAAGTCTAATGCCAGTGCCAGACACTTATCACATAAAATCATGTAGATTAATATTCAACTGCGACTACAGTAAGTACATACTATTCTCCCATCATCATGATAAAACTTTGGAACAACTTCTACCATCATTTGCGCCAGAAGCAAACCTTATCTTGAAAACTAGATGATGACGCTACTTCACACTTTATATTATAAACAGTGCACAATATTCCTGGCATCCCATCGTCTCATTTTTTACCAGGGTCGATTGGAAGCCAACTTTCCATTGATTTCTCATTCCTTTGTTCGCAACCAACACCAGATAAATCCAGTATTCGTAGACGTCCATCGTTCCATACATACACAATATACATATTTGATACAATTAAATTCTACAAGTCAGCAATGCCCATAAATTCATAATTAAACGAATGTATTATTTACTAATCTACTTAATTTAACCAGTGCCCCATTTTCAATATGATAAACTCATCAAAAGAATCAAGAACTTTAACCAGCATCAAATGAATATATAGCAGTAACAATAATGGCAAAACAAGCGAAGAGTATCCTATCTAATCTTAATATCATTCATAATTAATTCATAATTATATACTACTCCCTACTTAATTTTCACGCATCAAGACTGAAAAGCAGGTAGTAGAAGCATCATGTAGTTTAATCCAATTATTGTGGAAAATGTTGAAATGGAATTAAGTCGGAATTCATTTTATCGCCGGTTCACACCTTGTTAAAAATTAAACAAGTCAGTTAATTCCAAATACTTACATTCATTTTCAATTAAGCCATCCGTTCATTTCCTTCCAATACTTATGATTTAAAATCAAGTAGTCTTATGGCGGTTAAAAAGTCTTATCGCATCGCCTTGATTTAAAACTTTTTTTAAACGTTGAATAGTGGATGTGCAAAATACCGGAAAAAATTTAATAGAAGCGTTATACAGAAAAGAATAATCAAGATTTGAAAAATCGTTATCCACATGAATACAACTGGAAGCGTCGTGATTGTATCTAAAGCTCATTATAATAAGGGTTTTACAATCAACATTAATTAGTATCCAACAGCAAAATATGTATATACTTTGAAGATTTATCCAATGAATAATATGGTTTAGTGCCAAGATAATGGAATTTAATATATAACAAGGACTGGCACTGGCACAGTTATTATTTACCTCCCTTACGTGTAGATCAGATAGGAAGATAAGGAATCAAGTTTGTGAGTACAGATCTATGTAGATTTGCTCATAAAGACGCGTAATTAGCACGCTCTTCCTTTAAACAATAGACTTTATTCAATAGGCGTTTATGAAGATTGACGTTGACTGATTAGATTTAGACTTTGAAATTCATAGTGTGTCACTACAAGAGATAAGGAGCTTAATGGAAGTTGCTTTTTGGAATTATTTTGCATTAAGTTTTAAGTTTGGGGCATCACACATTTATCACAAGCTTTTATTATTAAAGCATATTTAGAATTAAGGAGATTTTGTCCAAGGAGTCATTAGCTCAAACAATCAGACAATTTTACTTCAATTTAATACTTTTTAACTAAATAAAGCCAACTACAAATTGTATTTATAAATACTCGCTGCATGTATAGTGTGAGATCTAGTCGACCTCGAAATCCGTATTGTAATTATTAGCACACGGTTTTATACAGAACATGTGTAACTTATTCATTTGAACTTGCATATTAATTCTGAGGATAAGATTATTATCCTTGATAATCCCAGACATCAGACAGAAATAACACAGCTTCTACAAGCTATCGTAACTTGATGTTATACTGTTAAGAATGTGTCAATTTTTAAAAACTTGCTCATTATTTTTCTTTAAAAAATTAAAAGATTCTCGATAAGGCACTGACTGTTCAGTCTTCCGTCGTTATAATAATCTATTGTTGAAATCTTGAAAAATCAGCTTGATTTTCTCACATGTCTGAGCTGACCGAAGAGCTAGCAAAGTCGCCTTGTAAAAATCCGTCCAGAATACTAAGTAGATTCGTCTGGCTGTTGTTAGCTTATGTTTTTTTTTGCAAATTCCATTAAAATGCACTTCCGGTTGATTCATCATTGCATGCTTTTGAGAAATTACATCTGATATGAAAGTCTACCTTATTTGACTTGCTTCTAATTCAACAACACAATTTTATTATTGAATGCTCACATAATTGCTACTCATCATTAACTTGGGTGCACACAACTACTCATCGTTCAATCAAACAGTTTATGATCATAATAATTATGAGGCTCTCAAAAAGAGAATCTATCATCACCTCGTTAAGGGTACAGAGTAGAAGGGATGCGACGGTTAAAAAGTTATTGTTATCCCTTTAACTGCAGCGGTTAAGTGTTGGATTTAAGTACTTGACGGCAAGGATATGAACCTACAGACTGCTTATCTAGTAAATTGGATGAATGTGTTTATTTATAGTTGTACAAGTTAAAAGGGTAATAAAAGCTCTGTAATGAAATGAAAAGGGTCATGTTATATTGAGAAAATAATGTGCCAGATGACCGTGTGTCGCGTACTAAATAGCTCTCGAGTCGAACATCCAACCGATAGTTTAAATACAAAGTTAACAAAAGGACACCCGCCGCAATAATTTTCTTGAAGAGTTATCTCCTTCCAGGGAAAGTAAAACACTTGGATAGCCCTGTGTATAAATTTAATAGTAGCAGAGGACATTGTCTTCTCTTGCATATACATATACATATATATTATAAGATGAAATGGGGCTCAATATATTTACTCTTAGATTATAGGACAACGATAGTCTTGTATAGTAGTGTTTTGCCCCTTTCATCAAGTCACTTTATCCAGACACGATCGGCCATAACTCAGATAAATTACCAATGCCAATGTTTGGGCCACAATAAATGATCATAATCTTCTCAAAGCGTTCGGAAACACGAATCACATAAGGTTCCTATATAGCCCCTTTGCGCTTTCAGAGACTTATTATTTTGAACGCCAACATCATCATCATTATCATCACCAACTCATCGTTACTTATTGTATGTAACCGACAACGTTTCTTTAAATAATAGCACATTATAATTCTATAAGTCATTGTTAGTGTTGCGGATATGAACTAATAAAAAAAGTAGCTGACAAGTATAACAAAGTTGACGTCCCGCACGCCTTCTTATATACAGATATTTTTCAAGGGATATAATTATTATATGTACGTATTCACTCCACAATGAATTCCTTTAACAAAAATTGAATGCTGAATGCATTAGTCATCTCCGATGCTAATATTTTTTCTTGGAGTTAATTTTTGATTATGTCAGCACGTCATTAATAATGACTGTTTAGTAAGTCTTCTACTTCGTTGTTACAATAAATTCACGAGGCTTTCATCTGCATGTTAAATTAAAAGGGATGTGTCTCACTCAGTCTCATTTGGTATGAATTTTTGAAATAAAAACTGTTGTTCGCACAGGACGAAAGGAATTTAACACTACTGAAGCTATCATAACACGAAAATCGCAATAAAATCATTTGTAAAGTTAAGTGAAACCTTCGAGGTGGCAACTTTGTGGATTACACGAACGTAATAGCATAACAAAATTGTAAAGTTGTAAAAAAAAGTAAAGCAAAGTCAGTGCAGCGTGTTTATTCAATTCAACAGTACATGGACGATAGTCCCGAGAAAAAAAAACTCAAGATTATGTCTTGCGAGACTTAATTACCAAAGTCATTGCCTCGTAAAAGCAAAAACAAAATTTATTATCCTCTGTTCATATAAGAGGAACAAAATATAAAAATGACCTAAAACAAGCATTAAAAATCCACGTTTTCTCAACCTGCCTTATTTTAATTTCATGGCATAAACGTCTTTTAAGGAATTTCTAGAATCTACTACTAAATTAGCTCAAATTAGAGCAATTCCAAGACTCATGCAGGAACGTGAGCCTCGCTCACTTTTACACTTCATACTTCATGCACAACGGAAGGGCTTAAAGGGCTATCGATTGAATAAGACATATCTCGTCAAGTTGGCGGGGAGTAATTATGATATAACTTGGGTAGTTGAGACGGGGAACGAATGCGATTCCATTTTTACGATAAGTAATCTAAAGTTTTTGCGGGGCTGAAGAAACCTCTGTGAAAAAACGGGTGGAAGAAATAAGACGAGAAAGAAAAGTCCTAGTATTAAAATCACCTTAGAGTCATAAATCTCGCTGAATTTACGACTGAGGGAGATTTTATTCCAGTCAGTTCTTCCTCTTCTCTCTTTCTCTCCTCGTATTCCTCTGCCACTACTGCTGTATGCATCAAGTCCTATCATCTTATACCTTCAAAGTTGTACAATTCATTTCCATTATGCAAATGGGAGAAAGGAGGCCGGAAGAGAGATCAATGGGAAGGGATCTATGGCATAATAGATGAGTTATTACACTTGACTCAGACGTGATGAGTTGACTAGAGTTAAATTTCAGATCAGTATGAATATATGGATTCATCATAATGAAATGATTCTTTTGTGATTCTTCTTCAGAAGCCACTATCGGCCATTTTACCCTTACCTCTTCTATCTAGAGCTTAGAATGATGATGTATGATGGTGATAGCCATACTATTATTATTATTATTATTATTATATATAATGCATAATAGTAGACATATCTTTGAACCTCTACGTCGGTGGGATGAAACCCGAATCCGAAATCGGATGGATGAGGATGAGGATTACCAAGGGCTCTATTCTTCCGTCACCCTCAAGTCAATGGGTATCTCATGCTTGCTTTTGCATTTCCAATCCCAAAACCTTGTCATTTTATATATGAATTCAGGCTGTGGCACCACATTGGGTGATCTGGTTTTCGAGCTCATTGTGTATGTATCAAGTGATACAAGGGGTTGATGGATCGCTTGGTGTGTAGAGCATTTCATTTCCCGTACTTATTTTAGTTCTGTTCCATGAGTATGAGGTAGGCATACTCTGTGCACACCATCCCACTGAATCCGATAAGCTTTGACGCGTTTTCTCTCCACATCTTTCTTAAGTGATCATCCTGGATGGGCTTTTACTGAATTTCCTCTCTTCTATGATAAAATACAATTGATATGCGTCTAATTCTGGCTTCAGAGTGACGCTCCATTATCCTGTTCTGCACACGTACGAAATTTCGATTCCTTCTTGAGACAGATTAGCCGTAGCGTTGATATTACATGCAAACTATATATTCACATAAGTTATAGATAAGTGCAAAAAAGAATATTTGGATGCGAGGGGCGAATGCTGATCTAAACTACTAAAACTGAAAACAGACGATGTTTGCAATAACGAAAACTAATCTGGTATAAAACCTATCACCCTTTTGGTCATGAGATGTAAATAGTTTGCACTTTAAAAGATTCAGCTATTCCGAAATCCCCAATTCTAAAAACCTATCTGCTCCAACTTGAAATGAATCTTCTGTTTCAATAAGCATTTTTCTCACTCGTGTGGAATAAATACTCAATACCACATTATCTAAACTAAATTCGGTACATGCGGCTAAACTAGCATTGACTAAAATGTTAAAAAGCAGCAGCTTTCGGAAAATGAACAGAAACCAGAGATGCAAACTGAATTAATATTTCAAGCATATATCGTTCTGCCTCCATCTTCTTCTATGGACTATCAGCTCGGTAAATACGCTCTCAGCTTTACTGACTTATCATTTCCATTTCCAACAACCATCATTCAACTCCTTCGACTTTCATTTCCGGCTTAGGTGTAACGTACCGAATCTTGAAATCGTTTTTAATTCCCTACCTTCCTCGTTGGTAACTAATAGCTCCGCCTGAGTACAAACCAAAGTCCGGACGACAAGAATGGATTATTAAACCCAGCTCATCTTCAAAGAACGATGGACACGTTTAATCCTTTTACTGCAAATTCCGATTTTAAACTTTTGGGCTTTTGTTCAGAGCGATTGACTACACATTATAAGCTTGAGAAAAAGTAGTATTCTTGAATTATCCGGTCTAGCTTTCCTTTCATTCGGGTTCTTCTAAAGCCAGCTCAATTGTCATATCGTACAATTCGAACACTTGAAAATCGAATGATTTAATAAAGACGGAAACTACAACGGATAGAAGGGTTTTCGTGTTACTTGAGAATTCAATCCAAAAGTCATATCATATCTCTTTCCATTTTTCTCTCTTCAGGTCTTCAAAAAAGCTGAAACTAATGATTGGTGACAAGATTTCCTCCCTTCTCTCTCTCTCATCTCTTTTCCTCTTGTATGTAGCATCAACTACTACTAGAGAAATCGGATACTTCACCAACTCTTTAATGTAGAATGTGGTAGATCTTTCGTGAAAAAAAGGGTAAAGTCAATCCTTGGATGTTGTTAAATATAAAAATAATAGAGACAGAAATCCCAGAACGGGAGTAAATATGATGAAGTTGCCTATATAGATTGAGGATTTACTTCCTCTCTCCTTGAAGGGACTTGACTTGGCTTAGGAATGGGATTCTCGATACGAGGACGATTTCACAAAAGATTGACATCCAAAACTGTCAAATAAGTAGACAGTGTGTGAGTAAGAATTCTGAGTCGGATTCAACTTGATAATAATAATATTACTCTGGTGCTGGTCTTGTGTCATTCCCTATGGTTTCTCGTGATTTAGAGGATGAATGCCATCCATGATACAGTATGATGATAGAAGACCAATTCAACAAAGAGACATTGACTTGTTCTCTCATTCTTTTTCCTCTATTATTTTTTCTGTCCACCAAAGTCACTAGTCTCATTCATTCATGCATTGAACACAATACATACACAACATAGAATTCTTTTCGGGTAAAAAAGGGTTGAGAGAAACAACATCTGAAGAGGAAGGATGGCTTTGGTTTGGTCGACTACTCCAGCGTCAGTATGCCTATCTTGAAAAAAATTTAAGAATGAAATCAAATGAAACGAAATAAGTCCGTACATTTTTCTCACATTATCGTCCTGTCCATAACCCCTGGACTTATCCCTTTTTCTATTTTGACATGTCTTGAAGTCTCCCATCATCATCATCCTCTTCAAAGCTTATAATGGTACTTCTCCTTGCCCTCATGTTCTATCTTCCTTTCGGAAATCCTCTCTACTCCATCAAGTCTTTCTGAATCGCTTGGATACAGACCGAGTTTGACTTTATAATTGAGTCTCTAGGTTCAAAAACTTGACCACTTGACTGGACTTTGATCTTTTTTGTTAGAATTCTATTTGTATTTTGTCACTCTAAATCCTTTAACCCGAGTTAGCTAAACTATCTAGATGTGGTGTATTCATTCAGCTTTGAGTCTAAAAAATGTATTTATTTTGAACTTTATTTACTTCTCAAATCAATCAAATTATAGACTATTCAAACAACATACCGTTATTTGTGTTGATGCTTTAGTCTCAAAGACTATCAAGAGTTGTTGTTGTTGATGCTCCATATTAAGGGTTCCCTTGTAATCGTATTGATCAAGAAAGTAGACATAACTCTCAAAGTTAATAATTATTTACCAAATAGGCAATAAATCCTTGTGTAAATTACTAACGAGTGGAAACACAAGATGATTATGATCCGAATTAGGAATGAAACTGCATCATGCTTGCACGATATGTAAATAAGAAACGCCTATGTTGCTCCTCAAATCAACAAATCTCTTTCTTGGATATGTTCACGCTCCGCAATATAATTGAACAAAACGATCGGGATTCAATGATATGGACTAAAAACTAGCACCTACCTACAAACCAAATCACCCTCCCCTATTCCTTATATACTTGTATCAATATTTTTTATGCCAATCATAAATACAGTTGGTACTGTTTAGCAGAATAAATGCAAACGAAGGGAGAACTTTGAGATGAATGAAAACTATGGAAAGTTTAGTCTGTATCTTTAATGGTGGTGGATGGGAAACTGCAGGGATAATATATTTGGCTCATAGCTATCATTTTGATCATTTACATGAGAACAATCTACATAGGTTAATCAGACAGGATAATAGATTTTTCGCTTTGTAGCTCCAGTCATTATGCTGTCATATATATAAATCAGACATTGATCACACACAGCCCACGTTTTTACAGTCAAACGCCTATCTAGATCTCAGTTATGTGCTATATGCATACCTTTATAATAATAATCTCTATAAGTTTAAAAAATTCCTAAACATCCGTGCAATAAACTTTTTGAGACTGATCAATTCTCTCTCTAGGATCTCCTAATCTTGATCCACTCCTCACCTTATGAGACGTCACAATAGGTAAGCCATACAATTCATAAGTATCTATTTATTTATCAACATATAATATCGTTTCTCTCCTCGTCGATGTTGAAACCATCATGATGGGGTTGATAATGATGATGATTATAATATGCGATGATGAAAAGGTGTTCCTCAAGAACCCTTGTTTCAAAGATGAATGCTTTCGTCCTCTTATCACAACTTTGTACCCTTTATTCTTTCTTTTTACATCTCTTGAGACTAGTCATCATTTCATGGTTTTGAGCCCTGTAGGTAGGCCCATGTTTTATGTGATTATAGTTACTGATCAGTATAGAGACAACTCACATCCCCAGAGTGTCGATTAATTCAAGGGTCATGAGCCCAACTGTGATGCCATACCTCTCTCTCTCGTATTTTTATTTCCTATTGCCATTCCGATCTCTATCTCATTGGATTAGTCTTTATGGTTAAGTGTGATAATGAGGACCCACACACAACAAAACACCAGACGTCATTACAATTCTTATGTACTTGCCCATCAACACCTTTGAACACAGTCAAGTCTTTTGTAACCATTTTCGAGCCTACCCTCACCATTTGTCCTTAGGGAATGTTATTTATGATTTCCACTATCAGTTAACTCTTTTCTTAGCCACCATCTTTAGCATTTTATTTTCAACCGCTTTGTTTATCTAAATTGGTATTGAAAAATCATATGCAATTATTTTATATTTATGAAATTCCTTTACATTTTATCTAATTTAAAAATGTATTTAATCACTTGATAAATTGAAACCCTTTTTGTAGCGTCATATGCAGTACAATTTGGTCATTTTATCAAATAATAATCTGACAGTTTTTAAATATCTTGAATGATTTTATAATAGCATAGTAAATAGATAATTGCTGTGAACCAACTAAAAACTTTGGATAAAAATATGAAAAATATAATCAAAGGTGATTTGAATGTTTTACTGTTAGAATAAAAATTCAAATAGACGGAGGAATGACCGACAACCGAGGTTGAATTGTTTTTAAAGATATAATAGACAATTTATATTAGATTCTTGATTACATTCGATTATTAGCACATTAACATTCTTTTGATTTCTTGAGTACCGGTTTGATGAATATGAAAGTACAAAGATGGGCTTAATGTCCCATTTAGCTTCTTTGCATGTCACATCGAAGTGAAAAAAGTGAGCATTTTATACGTTTTTTATGACAACGATTTGGAGTGTTGGTCTTTCAGCTGGCAATTTAAATTGTCTTAACGATAAATGTAACTAGGCCTGGTTTTAACAATCTTCAGTTTCGTTTCAAAACCAACGCTGAAAATCTCAACTAGTTCCTTAGCTAACTTAATTGTTTGAATGGCAATGTTTGAATTCTTATTTTGATATTTTTAAAAACGTTAAATTCTAGTGTCTTTGTTATAATTTTTTTTAAAGTTAAGTTAAATCTAATCAAATCTTAAATGTTGTTTCACACACTCGAGTTCATGAAAATATAATTTACAGGCCATAAAGCGAGCACGATTTGATTTGATTATGATGGAAGGAGCAGAAAACAAAATCACCACAAAAATAATTGAGAACCATCTTATAATATTAAATGCACTTGTAAATGGAAGCTGAGGATGTGCTTATCCTTAAACAAATCTGTTTTTTTCTCGCCATGAATTTTCTCCCTGCAATAAAATCTTAGATCTGATTTCTATAAGCCTTTCCTCCGGTATTTTTCACTCCCCCTTCATCCAACTTATTCTCTGCTTTCCAAGATAACTTATGACTCCCTGTATATACTTATTTACTAACAGAGAATAATATGTAATTTCTGAAATCTTAAATCTCTTTTGAGCTTGTAATACATAATGGTAGTTGACTCGACTCATCTATACTCCGATTAGGATCATCACGGCCAGGCATGCATGTCCATATTTCCGTAACTGAAAAGAGTTTATAACACATGCCCAATATGTATCCTTAAATTTAAGCAACAAAGAAATAATAGTATCCGATTTAAAAGAGTTACTTTTCTTACACACAATATTATTTCATGAAAATCTACATGGCGTATGTAAAGCATCCTCACTTCTGGATTGAATCAAAGGCAATCAATAGATACGTAATTTAAGTTTATAAAAAAAATATTAGAAGATTTTATCAATGTTCTTGAAAACTACCAAGGCTCTGTACTCATTTATCTCCGATCTGTAAAATGTTTAATAGGCTAAATAGCAAGCAACACCACCAACAACAATACTCTATATACCTAGTCGCATTTCGTATATGAGAGGACAAGGCAATAAATTACCATGTAATGCCTACCTTCAGAGAAAAGCGTCAAGTTAAGGACTGTAATGGGCGGTTGTATGCCTAAGAGTCCTTGTTAACATCATGATTCAACTCTTATTATCGATACTCATAATTTAATCAAAAATTATTTAGAAAACCGGTCTGCCGAGATGGGAGGGAATATGCAACACAACGTTATAAGGATCAACATCAGCCGGGCATTCATTTTATAGTTTGCAACTGAGCGTAGGTAAGTACTATCCAAATATGTTACCTTTTTAAGAGACTAAAAAGCTACAGTAAGGGTGCTAGAAGAACCCATTATTCTTTGTCCCCCTGTCAAATCAAGTAAACTAACAAATCATTTTTCGAAATGGGAGATCCTCTTCTTATATCTCATCATGCATATTTGGTGTCGAGATTATGTTTATAGTTTATTTGTAACAAAAGGTAATGTATCATTTGCTAGAGAGATCCTTTATCCGGTTTCATTGAGACTTAAATTCATAAGCGATTTAGATTAACACCTACCCACTATCAACTCTTTCCCTGATGGCAACTTTACTACCTTTGCACTTCATCTCCTCAAATCAAGTGTTAAGTGTAACTAGAGAATTAATTTCGTTAGTTTGATCATTAGTACTGATAACTACGTAGAAAATATCCTCTCTGGTTTTTATATCAATTATTTTTGAGCTGTTTTCATGGATTACATTCAAACTATTTTGAATGAAACTAAACATTTTCCTTTATTTTATTAGAAAAATATTTACTAAAAGCTAGTGCTGTAGAATCTTATTATTTTCTGTAAGAAAAAAATATACAAATAAATATTATCAAGCGATCTGTACCGATACATGCTAATAATTCAGATTATTTGATGATTTTATACAATATTATTTTTTTTTCAATGTTTTGCTGTTTTTCATTAACCAAATCTAATTGCATCATAGATGTACACCAAGAGATGTTTTTTAAATCTCTGCATGCAAAACGCAATCAAGCTATATTTCATGACATGAAAAAGTCCTTGACGGCTAATTTGTGAGAAACTAATTTAAAGCAAATGGTCCACATTCTCAAACATTAGAAACAAATAGACTAAATATCAAATCATAAATCTAACCTAATATATTAAAGCAAATAAATATAAAAGTTAAGATAAGAAATCCTGATTACAAAAGTTAATGGAATATAATCACAGCAACCGAAGAGGACACTTAAAAGTTCGTAATCTTATCCTAATATCTTCCCATGTGTTTCTCATATAGACAGCAATTATGCACAGTTAACGTTCTCTTATCTCCGGATTTTATCACAATTTAGAGATTAGACACATCCGTAAGCTTATCACATGGGACACAAACAATTTTCCGAGTTTGCCTTAGCCCTGCAAGTGCAGAAGGCTTTACTAAAAATCGTTAATAGATGTATGCAGCAACTTAAAATAAATATATATATAAATAAAACTCGAGTAAGTATCACTCAATAGATCGACTCCCACAACAAAAAATATTTAATTAGAGTTATAAATATTTCTCAAATGCCCTGTGGACAAGGTTATACGACATGCATGGTAAATGAACAAGTCATTACGGACAGTGAGACAAATATGATATGCAATTGTAGGTGAATTAGCATAATTTTAATCTTTAAGATACATATTGAGAGTATGTACAGAGTACAGGTGTTGTGCATTAAAGTATTTAATATGTATACTGTCTCATCGTAAAATCGTAAAATCTCTCGATCAAATAATTACTGCCAATGAATGTTATTTATTTGATTGTCAAATCCAAACAAAATAAAACATTAACGGCTTTCAAAGTGTAATGACAACATTCTCTGTGTTAAACTGATTATGAGTTTATACTTTTAAAGATGATGGGCTGATGCAATGATACATACATATTGAAAGTATATTTACAGTAGGTAAGTAACCATCAACTTTAACAAAGTTAGAAGATGCAACCCGACTTAATCCTAAAATGCGGCTTCCACTAAACCAAAATAAGGGAATGAAAAAATATGGTTCTTACCTTTAAGTGGTTTAGGATTGCTTTGTTTTCTTCGTGACATTCTATCTTCTGGTGTGAGAAGAATATTTTCGAATCAAAAGTCAAATCTTTAGAAACTTCATATTTTACTTATAACCAACGTCCTTGTGGAGTCTGGTTTTTAACGGCGGTATACAACTACTGACCGAAATTAATCATAAACATCCTTTATTGTGCAATATTATACCATAAGTCACCTTTGCTGTTAGTTTTGTTTTTCCGCATAGTAAAGATTTACACGAGATAATATTTATCTACTCGGACAAAAGTCATGTTGATACAGATTTAATCAGTTGTGGCTTTCTCCGAATTCAGCGCATATCATTATCAAGATAGAAAAACTAGGCCATGAGCCATCGTAATAATATCCCCAAGTGACAGGCCAAGTTAAAATTCAGTTCGTACACTCGGAATAATTTACCAAGAATGGATAACAAGAACACTTTTCCACCTTGTGTTTTATCCAAGTATTTCCCCAATACTAGTCCAACATTGAATATTATTGTGTACTATTCCTTCCAAAGTCAAATGGATTCTGAGAAAGCAAATCCGTTTATTCATGCAGATCAAAGGATTTCTAGCGTTTCAGATACACATCCTATTCATGAAACCCATTTGAATTGTCAGACTCAATGTTAGACACAATGATGCTATTCCAGGCAAAAATATGTTTTAATTTGAGGGCAAAATGCTTAAAGTTATAAACGAACCCGTTGACATTTTGTGAGATTTGTGGACTGTTATGGGGTAACGTTTTAACTCGAGACACACTATGAGAACATAAGCGTTTATTAACTCGGAACTGTCAATGGTTCAGTAGCCAAATTAATTAAAGGATTAACTTGCGTTAAAATGTTTCGAAATCGGAGAATGTATCCGTATTTTTGTATACGATGTGGAGGCAGTATGAAACCCACGTTTAGCCGGTAGCTTGACGCAGAGACGAGCAGGTTGTGGAGGCTTCCAACTTCTACACAAGACTGACAATTCATTCTATTCAGCCTTCAGCCCCCCTCCACAATTTTCACAATGTGCTTTGGCTATTATAGCTAACCTCCGCTCACAATAAAAATCGTAAGCGTAATTTCATGACAAGGACCGAACGAAGGATTTGTTACCCAACTCTTGTAGCAATCGGTTCTCCGTACCGTTTTATGCCACTTAATACTCTTGTCTGTAGTCTAGAACAAGGTTCACTATTCTCATCTTCAGTTTCAATTATAGACTAAATCAAACATTTGTTCAGAATTTGTATATTATTTGTTTTGATTTTTTTTGAGGAATTTGAATACATCAATAAAAAAGAGAAACTGGTAGGATATCTGAATAAACTTGTTATACATAAAAATATATGATTACCCTTGACAATTATATGTACATGTGTCTCTGTAATTAGCAATCCTATATTGCTTATTTAGTTTTAATATTATGACGCTTCACCTATATCTTTATAATCTGAACATTTAAATCCAGTCTTTTAATTTAAATTGATTTTACATGAGAAAATATAAATATGTACTTGAACCCAGTATTCATACTTTAACTTCGTCTGGTAATTAGTCTGGTTTTGCTGAAGAACTTTTCCTAACTATGGGATCTAAGTTTCAAGGTGAGACAATGATTAGATAATTAAAATTGTGATTGCAATCAATATCGTACACTAATATCAAGTAGCATTTTAGCACCATTTTCCTTATTCCTTGCTATATTCCGTATCTACACAGATCTGTTTTGACCTTGTCATCAGACTGCATTTATAATGCCTTTCTTCAAAGAAAAACTGCACATATTCAATGGTATTACATGAATTCATCCCAGCTTCCCTTCTGCATTCTTTTTATTAATCATGAGACCCGGATTCAGAATGAAAAGAAAAATTATTTTAGGTAATCATGTTGAAATTCTTTTTAGATTTCATTTTAGATCAAGCTGTATGATCCACCCTGTTGAGCATTTTATTGAATTGAGCAAAAACAAATGACTTCAAAGTTTAAAATGATAACAAAAATTATATTTGATTCATATCTTAGAATTTGGGGCTATCTGTGTATCAACTATGTAAATTGAGAATCGTTTATTTTCAAGCCAATTTTAACTAGTATTTGAGGCCAAGAAAAGATAAATCAACAATCTTAAAACAAAATCAATCAAAACAGAAATACAAATAAATCTTGATTTTCGTCATTTGCATCATTCATTTGGACTCACACAGCATATTTTTTGCTGTTCATGAACTTATCTCTTAAACATAATTGCATTTATAAATCCCAACTTGACATTTAGTATATTATCAAAGTATTTTGATAGAGTTAAGAGATGAAAGACCAAAGATCGACTAAAGAACCTCAGGAATTTATTTAATCAGTTTGGTGATGAGTGTTTATTGGAATGGGAAATTCAACTTTGCGTCATCTCTTCGTATCACAAATTCTCTCTTGGAAATGTCTTTGATTGTGAGTTAAATTGAATAAGTACTAATAGAAATAATTAGCCCAGCCTCCATGAGAATATAACATCGTTCATCAGTCGAGGTCACTTTTATCTTGAATTTCTTGATAAAATTCAAAGTGGAAGTCTGTTGAATAGAATAGAAAGATAGAGGAAAAGAATGACTATCATCATGATATCAGCACGTCCTGCCCGACTGTCTTCTTCTTCTCTAAACTCTTAAGTCACCAGCAAGAAAAATTATCTTCGTCTTTGATTATAATTGTGACTCGTTCCTTTTTCTCTTCTAATAGCAATGACCCATTATGATGAGACATCTCACATGGATAACCACATATCTCAGACAAAAACTGTTTTATAACTTGCTTGCACTCACTCTCTATCACTGATATCATTTAACGGTCCGCTTTGGTTTTAACCTTATAATAATAGCTACGATATACCTTTACTGTGAATTGGAATTCCAGGCGTTAACATTTTGAAAGATATGAGCTATTTGTAGATGTTCAAATTCAAATGCTTCTTAAATTCATTTTTTCGTTTGGGTTTTGAATCTGAATGAATAACCAACCATCTTTTTAAAGTTGTTTTGGACTCATCATTTTGATTTCTAACACTATTATTTTAAAACTACCTTAATTTGATTTGTGGACGAATATTAAAATTGAAATCAAAAGTGACTGTTAGCATCAAACTCCGTAAACTTATTTATTTAGAAGATAAAACTGCTTATTTAATACCATGAATAGAGTAACGCAATGATCTGAATCATCTCTTACTAACCAGACTAAGCTGGATTAATCTCTGAGATTCCTGGAGTATTGGTGGGTTTGGTCGGTCATAGAATTATATATGAATAATAAATAACAATCTTTAATCTGATTTTATTTACATATCAAACATGAAACTCATCGGCTTTTCCATGAATCCATCTTTTTATGTGTTTACCTTTCATTTTCATTTGACTCTGACTCCAATGACTCCAAACTGACGAGTAAAACTGTAAGTAAAACTGCAGAGGATGAATCTTGGGAAGATTATCAACTTTCTTTCTACTCATGCACTGATCCTAAGAATAACATCCTAAGACTGTTATAATTAAAAGATACGCCTATTCATATGAAATAAATCTTGGTGAGCCGTTTTTAATAGAAAATTGTTGTATGCATGACTTTGAATATCACTTTTTCTTGTCTCTTAGTAAGTCGAGTTGACTTAGAGGTTGCTGCTATATACTAAGCTCCAGTGCTGTCATTCATAGTCATGCCCAAGATAAAGACAGTGTCATCAATAATACACGAGAAGTTGAATAATTAGTTCATTTGCATTTTGTGATTCATTATTCCATTAGCCGCTTATCTTGATTTACTTCTTCCAAAACAGCGATTTCCTCTCTTCCCGTTAGGTCCTTCTGTAGAATCTGATTTAATGAAGTTTAGTCATCCCCGATTTGACTGTAAAATTTGTTCTATATATATATATATCTCTTAAATATTATTAGAAAGTATTCTCTACGATAAATTGACTCTAAAAATGATTCAGATGGAGAGACTTTTCCCCTTTTTGTGGAAAAGCTACCCTATATTTTACGCTGTCTGACTTTTAAAAAGGAAATGATACATGAAGATGACGAGAATCCTTTGGGAATTCAAACTTCCAATTTGGAAAGAATTAAATTATAATATTGGCAAGATTTCGTTTCGTGTGTTTAAACTCGAACTAATTCTGCAGAAATATAGTTTAATTCAACTCAAGTTTCACTATATTCATAGACAGGGTTACCAAAATTTCTCACATGGTTGATTTAATGAACAGGCTGGGCATTATATTTAGCTTTTTTAAGTCCGTAATAAAATAATACTTCACACCTTGGGTGAATTCCAGATTAATAAACGAAAACAAATCATAAAAAATTGGAATGAAATTCATTAGTTACATCCAAATTAATTATAAAGTGGAGATGAAAATGAAAATTAAGGAAATGTGTATCTTTGTGCCTTCGATATTATGACTTAACTTTAATATTGTCTGATTTTTCAATGATTTTATGATTCGCAATTTAATTTAGGTTTTAATATTTGCTGTTACATATTTAATTCAAGATTCAACTCCGTAACTACAAGTTAAATCAAAGTTTTAACACAGCCAACAACTCTGATGTTTTGTGAAATGTGAAAATACTATTTTTTTTATTCGTTACGACAAAAGTTTAACAATACTATTATAATTTGGTCATGAGAAAGATTAAACACTTTTAAATTCTTTTGAATAATTTGTTTCTTTTTTCCATGTTTGTTCGTTTGGGTTTTTATGTCTGAAAACTTATTTTCTTAAACTGATCACCATTTTTGATTGCTTAAAAGTCAATAAATACACCTTACAATGTCGTGGTACATACATTAAATATTTTCGAATATAATGAATACTATATTCAATAAGGTAACTTACCGTTTGCATTTTTCCGAATCATAATGCACCACTGAGTTCAGACGACAAGTATTGATCTCTAAAAGATTCATTTTGAAGCGCAGAGTGACAGTTACAGTAAAATGGCGTGGAAAAAGGACAGCAGAATTAAAAGAATTACATATCCTCAGTTTCAAAATCCAATTTGATAAATATCAGTGTATAAAAGCAAAAACTCGAAGTGCTTCTGAATTCCAGCACATTAATTAATAAATAAAATAAATGGTACATTCTCAACAACGACTTGTTATTTTTTGCAGATGATTTCGTAACTTTACTATATCGATTATTAAGAACTCTTGATGCCATAATAATCACCGTCCATATTAAAACTTACCTTCTCATTCTTTATAACTAAAAGTCCTTTGCAATTATATTATATTTATCCCTGATAATATATTCTTCTAGCTCTGTCAAAACTGATTGAAATACCCCGTAATTAAGTTGAAAGCCGAAAATTATCATCACAAAGGACAATTAAAACAGCAGGAAACTATTGCAAAATAACAATTCTTCTTTCTCCAGAAATATTGTAGGCTGTTATTGTTGGAAAGATATCTGAAAATGTGAGCAAAATAATTGAGGAAACATTGCCTGGACTGGGGTAAGTATTTATAACCCACATATAAAATATATTCCACTGATTCACGAAAGCCTGAATTGATACGATGAATAGATATTTAATTGGTTTTAGCTTCTGATAAATCGGAAAATCACAAGTCTGTACAGTCGCCTTTTCTTTCAACAACGAAGGGAAATATTAAATATTAGGGGAAGAAATAATTACTCTAATTTCCATCTTAATTCATAATTCAAGAAGCTTATTGTGTATTCTGACATTTGATGAAAACTTCGCGAGGAATTCTTTACCTTTTGTTCGAATAGTTCTTGCTATTTTTTTATGTTAATTTTATGTATTTCTCTAGAATAACAAATAATCTGTTTGTGACATTTTAAGTTACGGGAACAAGGAAAATTAGTTTTAAAAAACTTTAAAACGTTATTTTATTTCTCAAGCTTTCGATACACAATAAATAATCTGTTTTAATTGAAACTAACTAAATTCTACTTCAAAATTAAACTCGAATTTCAAAACCAAATGAGTAACAATGATCAATCCTCAAATAATACTAAAAATCAAATGATAATTTTCATACATTACTAAAGCTAAGGTCGTTGAACAAAGAGCACGGGCATAGGCGACACCTACTCCGTCGTACTCTAACTACAGATCGCAACAATTAAATTGTGGGAGTAATGAATATTTTAAGTTTGAAGTTTTAATTGCAAAAGATAAGCTTTTTGAGAGACAATTAACTGTTTTATCGAGTTTGTGAAAGATTCTTCATCCATACCACCAGCAGCTTTAAAACAAAGGATTTTTGGTTAGTTCGTAAGTTCATAGTTTTGATTTTTATTTGCTTGTTATTCATTATTTGTTTAATTTTGTTTTGTTATTTATTGTTTGTTTGTTGTTGAAAAGTTTATAATTTATTTTACAGAATCCAGCAGAAGATATCCGTGTCTATAATTTGGAACAAGAAAATTAATCTGTCAACTGCAGGAGATTTCGACTTGGAGTTTTATAATTCATCGGTCATGATTTGATTGTCAACTTGTAATTAGCCTTGTCGAATCAAGAGTTTTGTCCTAATGGAGCATTCCATGTATCAAATTGGTATGTTCCGTCTTCACATTCTTTTAATTTTGATTAAGCTAACATTATTCGATCTGAAAGTAGCTGGCATTTTACGCGAGATGTTCGTCTGTCCAGAATAATGCAATTACGATTTTTTAATATAAACAATCATAATCATCTCATCTTTTAGGTTTTTAAAAACAATTGTTGTTTTATTTCATAGGCTTGGATAGCCAGGGTGTAAACTTGCAGTTGCTGGAGAACTCGACCCAGTTAACTACCTTAGTAGCTGGCGATTCTTCAGCTTGTACTAGTAAGCTGATTATGACAAATTGATTTATTTTGATAGATATGGTATGTATGTTTAACAATTGTATGCTTGATTTAGGTTCATTCGTTTTTGAAGATGAAGGAGATGTGTTTCAGTGTGGACGATGTAAAAGGCAATTTAGTTCCTTGACCGTATTTATGCACCACAAGAGAGAAGAATGCACTACAGTACTGATGTCTACATATGGCAAACGTGTGGATACGCGGGGCAAGACCCTTCAGGACGAATTGTCAAAGACCCATTTCATTTGCAGTAGTAGTGGACATTCGATGACTGAAGAAGTGCCAGTAAATAGCTACGAAGGAAATTCTGTATCAGAATTATCTACTGCGGAACAAATACATCATCAACAGCATAGTCATACGGAAGAAAATATCATTTCAGGGGCTACTCCAGTTATTCATTTCACTCCTTCAATTGTGCTCGGAGAAGAGACTGTGTCCTTTACTATCCCTGTTGACCAAAATAGTAGCATAGCACATTTAGTTGGAAATAACTCACCCCAAGTATGCCAACAACGTTTACTGTTTTATGTTTTTTTTAAAAATATTCCTACCAAACTCTATTGTTAACTTACAGGTATTATCAATATCGGAGAGTGAATTGGCAGCGCTGATTAGTGCTGGGGAGAGGTACCACATATCTTCAGTTGATCAATCTAACAGCTCTGTAAGAGTCATATTGTATAGATGCTATAATATATGTTATTATTGTTAGTCTTTACTAATTATCGTTTTGCATATAGATAACGTCTCATAGCATTCTGTTGACAGCATCATTGATGCCGTCTCATGGAAAAGAAACCTTAGCAGATTCTCGGCAATATGTGGATATTTCTGGAGACAACGAGGAACAGCATGAAGATTCCACATTTTCCTCTCATATTGAAGAACACATAGAGCCTACTAATCCACCTCTGATCAGTACTAAACTAACTCCAGGAAGCAGGGAAATGGTTAACGTCATCAGAATTCAAAAAAGCCTTCCAGCTGACTCCCTTAAAGCACCTGATAATATAGTTACCAAGAATGCTTCAAATCCGAAGAGATGCCAAAGTCAAAATCATGCTACTTCCATAAAGGCTGCAACTTCGATCAGGAAATCCCAACCGAAAAAGTCATTCCCTGTACAAAATGAACCGTCTACTTCTGAAAAATCTAAAACCCAGGCATCAACAGAGGTCAAACGAAAGGTAGTAAACAATTGAATATTTTCAAAGCAATCATGTGTGTTTTACTTTTAATTAATTGTGATGTTTGATGTTGCCTTTTAGTGTGAATTTTGTGGCAAAAATTTCAAAAAACTTTTTAACTTACATCAACATATTCGAAGTCACACGGGTGAAAAGCCATTCCATTGCCTAGTTTGTGGACGGGGCTTTACGCAAAAGTCAAATGTGAAAAAACATATGCAAACACATAAGGTAAGTTGTGCAAATGTTTTACATGCTTTCAATAGTTTTAAATATGTATTTCATCATTTGAAGCTAAAATTGTATTGTAAAATTAAAGTACGGCGGATAACAATCTATTCTAACTTTCTAACTAAATAGGTTTGGCCCAAAGTGAAATACACGCTTCCCAAAGAACAGATTTCAGTGAAAGTGAAGGATAATTTGGAAGAACCAGTAGAAGGGGTATTGGTTAAATATTTTAATTTCTGTTTGTATTAAATATATGATTCTGGTTTGTTTGTATAATGAGTGAAAAATATATTTTTTGTTTAGGATGGAACCGACTCTAATGTTGGAGTGGTGGAATACATTGTAAACAATGTATATGTCTGTCAATATTGTGACTTACACTTCGAGAATTATCACAAATTAAAAACACACTTATCGCACACTCATAAAAATGAAAAGGTTACTATACTTTCACCTTATATTTTTAAATGAAACAGGTTTGTATTATTAAATTTAAATGTTTGACTTTATAAATTATTTCAGTTATACAAGTGCATTCACAAAGATTGCCTAGCCACATTTTTGGAAGTGGAAGGATTAATTTGTCACATGAAGAGCCACGAAGACAACATCGAATACCAATGTCAAAATTGTCCTAAGAAGTTTAAGACTTTGTACGATTTAGGAGCACATCAGCACAGTCATCGGTTATATCCAAATAAAATATCCACTACTGCTCCCAAGTAATAACGATAAACATCAATATCGGGTTTTATTTTTGCATTGATGTGTAAAATTAATTAAAATAACATTATTTTTAAAATCTGCAGACAATTCCGTTGCACGAAATGCAATTCGAAGTACTCCTCAGCAGAAGCCTTAAATCATCACTTGTTGACGTCTTCTCATAATTACCCATGTTCCCAATGTAGTTTAACCTTTGTTTGTGAAAGATATTTGCGTCGGCATTTACGAATTCATGGGACTGTTGAACCATTCCGATGTGAGAAGTGTGGGAAAATGTTTAAAACAGGCAAGTTTTCTATGTACTAAAATTATTTTTGAATTGATTGTTTAAACGTTATTAGAAAATATAATTATGTATGTTTTTGTCAACAGAGAATTATTTGAAGTCCCACTTGGTTATTCATTCTGACAGTAAGGTGGGTGTTATTTGCTTTATAATAACAATATTGTCGATTTAAAAAGAAAATATGAATTTTATTAATGTACCTACTTTTATGTTTAGCCTTTCCACTGTGAGATTTGTAAGCAGTCCTTCAACAGGCGGGACAAGCTCACTCGTCACAAATTAATGCATGACAATAGAAGAAAATATAAATGTCCTTTCAAGAATACTGGATGTGAAAGAGAATTCTACAGAAAAGGTATGATAAATACTATATTTCGATTATTTATTGCAGCGTCTTTGGATTGAAACATTGATATATAATAATATCTGTCGTCAGATTGTTAAAATTATGCTATTTATGATTGTATTTTATAGATAAATTGAAAGACCACATGATGTCCCACTCAAGAAAAGTTTTCGTTTGCTCGAAATGCGGAAAGAATTTTTCCTGGGCCGCTAGACTTAGACAGCACCAAGCGGCTCATCACCCAGAAATGCTGATTAATACCACATGTCCTACCTGTCAAAGAGTATGTGAATTATTAGTATTTGTTGCAACTGAATCTAGTCTATATTATAGATATCTTATATTTTAATGTTTTTTTAATTCAGATTTTTAATACTAAGCATCACCTAAAAATCCATGTTTGTAAAGAAGTCGAAGTTCAAAATAACGCCAGTGAGTCAGCGCCAAAACGAAGAACGAGACGAGAAATGGAAATAGAGAGAACGGAAATAATCCTAACCGGAGACGATTCTGCAAATAAATCTGTCCTATACAACGGTTGCAACATAGAAGATGCAATGAATAACAGCACCGAAAAATCCGAGGATGAGGCCATGCTTGGGAGCTTTTCTCACAGCGAAGACCCTGATGCAGTGATTTTGACCAGATACTCAGATTGTGAAGATGAAGATCGAGTCATCAGTCATGATACAAACGAAAACACGAGATGTATTATTGATCCAATGGAAATTACATTTAGTAGTGATGGCCAGATTGACCCGATGATGGCAGCTGACTAAATTCCATAAGTTATACCGTTCGTTGGGATTTAGTTTTATTGAAAGTGTAAGATTTAATTTTCTAGTCAAAACTGTCGACCAAGACATTAAGTAGAGATATTTACACATCTCAGCCATGTACATCCTGATTTTTAATGCATTCATATTCCAGATATTTACAATTAATATTTTTAGTAATTGTATTTTGATTTAATTTTGAGTGGTTATAAGTTTTAGAATTGAAATAGTGAACGGTAAACCCATGGGAATTAACATTATTTGTTACTATCTTATTGTACATAAACATAAGTCTGTTTTTAAGATGAAATCAAAATACAAGACGTTACGATCTTCTTTTTTTAATAAGTAAGTATCATAAATTGTTTCATCAAAATGCTATCGAAACATTTTGTATTCGATCATTATTCCCTTTGGAATAAACAGGGATAAGCGAAAAATTATTTGTATAAACGGTTGTCATACAAACCTCAAAGCTTCTTTTGGATGAAAAGATGATCTAAAGCAACAAATACTTATCTCGAGCTCGACAGATCGCCAGGTTTTTTGTTCCAGTATAAATTGTTGGATACCGTAGCAAAGGTAAGAATCTTTTCAAGCTATGAATTTCTACACACATGCAGTTAAATTAATATTACAGATTTATTCCTATAAGCCCAGAATACAAAGTCCATGATAACATATTTTTTTCCACGCTCATTTTAAAGTTTAAATGTTTTCCATTTTTACGAGAAAAACATTTAAAATAATAGCATTTACATTTTAGCAAAAAATTATAAATATTGGGATTGATTTGACTCGGTATTAGAAATACATTTATCGAGCTATATCATCTCAATGGTCACCATGGAATTGTATTAGTTAAGTATTTTAGTGGCAGTTTTGGTATGCATCAACACTTATCTGACTTTGATTTCTCTGTCCATAGACTGATCTGGTTCCTTTTTTGCCCCTTGAGACTACTTTTGCTACCAAAGCTCACTTCCTTGTGAACTTTCCTCGATTGTAATGGCTGACGGTAAGAAAACCTTAATAACGTTTGAATTGGAACTGTAACCGACCAGTTGTTAAAATACTTTGATTCTTAATTTACAGTTTCACAAAAGCCATCCGCTACCGCTGAAAATGCTGAAGTTCCACCCACCGAAGGGGACCCTGATGCAGCCCCTGTTGAGTCCCCGCCTGAAGGTGGTGAAGGTGATGGCGTTGAGGAACTTGAAGAAACTGTGTCAAAGACCACGCAATTGACTGGAGGGAAAACTGAAGCTCAGATGCGACTTGAAAACGACCACAAAGACTTTGGAATTTGCATCGGTATCATTGCTATTGTGGCTGTGGTTTGCACCATTGGGATTGTGGTCATTCATTTCGTCGTGTTGAAAGATAAATTGTTTCTTGACCGGAGTACGGGATCCACGCCCAGTGAAAGCAATGAAATAACCAGCACCACAGCCCACCTAGAAACTACTACTGAACTTGCTACTACTAGTACTACTGAAGGTCCTGGTGTTCCTAAGGCAGCTGCAGATCCTGGGGCTGGTGCAGATCCTACTCCAGCTCCTGCTTAAAAAACCTTCGCAAGAATCAGCTATTAGAAAGCATCAATAATAATCTTCTTCGAAATTCGTATAGTACAAGTACTTTACGATTCTGTCTGTACTACTTTTCTGATTGTTATTTTCAACTACCTTGAACTTTCAGTCAAATCGATCTACTAAATTCTAAAAAGACACGTCATGTATCTTATTGTAAAAAATACCTGAAATAAATACCCCGACTGCATTGTTAAATACTTCTTCACTTCTTCTAGCTTGTCATTTGTCCGTGTCATATAAATATATTTCTTTTCAAATAGAATCTATTTATGTCTTTAGTCATTATAAAAGCTATGTCGTCGAAAGTTCGAGAGACCAACAAAAGCTTTATACTAAACGAATAGCAAACTGGCGCTTGTTAGGAATAGAACTTCGTTCCATTGATGGCAGTCTTAGATTATTCTTTTCGCGATGCATATAGGGTACAGGTCTTCTAATGAGATCTGAGTTTTTGTATTTTTGGATTATTTTGACTAGGGTATTCTTGGTGTCGTTCAGCTTACCTGATTTCGTATCACATCCAAGTTTCTTATCAATAAATATAACCTCGAAAATTTTGCAATGGCCGACTTACACTATTCTTTTAGGAGGTATTTATATATATTAAGTAACATCAAAATATATTTTCGTTCGTTTCGATTTGTATTCTGAAAAAACTCATCTTTAATAAAACCCTCAGATTTCAAAGCTTTTGGTTTGGTAAATCAAATTAGCGATTTCAAGGCTACTGTGAATTCTTCCTCGGATCCTGTAGCTGTAGCATCGATTAAGGAATTGACTACTCGTGAAGAAATCTTGTTAACAAGTCGAAAATTACATTTCGTCTTTCTTGGAGAACCAAGAGAATTCATACTTTTGATCTCAAAGGTGCACAACTCATCATTTTTTCTCAATCTTAAATTGCTCAAAATCAAATGAAAATATTCAGCCGTTGATTTTTTACATGATTCAGAATTGAAAGAACTTTCTCCTACGTTATAGTGTTTATTCAGTTCTTTTTCACTGTTTTGCTATAGATTTTCTTTTACATTTTTTTGGCTTTTCACAATAAGGACATAATTAATGTTTGTAGCTTTACTGATTTTTTAATGTTAGAAAATTCTTTATTTTCAGATTGTGAATCCATTCCATCATGCCTGGTTCGTGGTTATACAAAATCCAAAAACTCTTCAAGAATGGCTTAATGTTTTCAAAGACCTGCAACTAGATATTGACTCTGACGTTTTCTTAGGCATTAGTCAATTCAATTCTGTTCAGGTGATTTCATTATTAAATTGAAATTATTAATTAAATACAGTGCTGATAAATTTACAAGGCCTTGTAGATTCTAGAAGTGTTCAAGATCTGTCCACAATGCCCCTATGAATTTAATGAGATTTGCGAGATTTGCAACTTGAACAAATACGAAAGACGGAAGAACCTTAAATCCTTTCATTTGAACGTTGTTGCTGTCGATGTAAGATGTTTGTACTTATTTCGTAGTTTCAGTAATCAAATTGTTTTTAAATTCTTGGACAATTCAGGTACTGCCTTTTATGACCTCAGTAATGCTAGACAAGTCGAATGGGATAGCTCGAGTTCACGGTGGACTTTTTGGAACTTTATTTTCTCTTCTTGCAAATGAACTAAATATAACGTATGTTTTTTATAGCTTGGAATAATAAAAAAATTCTTGGGGTAATAATTGAGACATAAATAAATTTATAGATATACTCTACGAATTCTTAACGGGTATAAATACGGAGCATTTAAAAACGGAAGTTGGAACGGAATGATTGGATATTTAAGCAGAAATGAAGCTGATATGACGGTGTCTGAGTTATCAATAGCACCCGATCGTCTCGATTCTGTGGATTTTACAACATCATTTGATACAGTTGGGTAAGTTAGTCAAATCATTAGATCGTGTTTAAAAATGAAATATTCAAATGTTCATATATGAAATCTATATATGTTTTCAGGAGAAAAATTTACATTAGAAAAGTTGTACAAGGCAAAAATATCAACTGGAAGTTCTACTCTGCCCCATTCTCGTCACTTTTGCATTCAAGTGTAATATTTTGGATAATTCTGATGACGCTTTTGTTATGGATAGTAGAACTTCAGAAGCAAAATGACAACAATTCAGAGGAGTTTACATTAAAAGAAACTTTTTGGATCGCATTCTCCTGTATTTGCCAGAAAGGTACATATACTAACTCAGACTAACTGGAAATACTTGTTAAATAAATCGACATGTCAACCTTTCATTTGTTGAATTACAGGTGCACATATAATACCGACAAATAGAAGCTCAAGATTAATATTTGTTGTATTTTTCTTCACATTTGTAATAATCTTTTGTGCGTACTCGGCAACATTAATTTCTCAACTAGCCGTAAGTCCACCTGTCACAGTGCCATTTAGAGATTTGCAAGACTTTGTGAACAGAGCAAAGAATTGGCAAATTGGGCCGATTAAAGGGGATCTAATGCAAATTTACATGGAGGTAGAAATTATGATTAACTAAGTATTTACGCTCTTTTTTAATTCCATGTAAATATAAATCAGTGGAATTTTGAAAAACAGAGAACCTGTCCAGAACTTTTAAAGAGCCAGAAAAATGGAAGAAACTTTCAATGTGAACTTTTTGTTCAGTTGTGGACCAAAGTAATAGAAGGGGACAGAAAACCCCTTCCACTTGGTTTCAAAGAAGGTTTGAATAGAGTTCTGACTGAAAAGTTTGCATTTATAGCAACAAGTACAGGAACAAGATTTCGAATTGCTAACGACTTGAATGAAAAAGATTCATGTAGTGTACTTGAAATGGACGGCGATTATATTTCTTCAAACCTCGCATTTGGACTTCGGAAAGACAATCCTTACAGAAAGCTCATTAATTACAAGTAAGTAAGAATTTCTTATGAAGACACTTAACAAAGCATTTTTTTTAAAAATCGTATGTTTCAAAATTGGTTTGCATTCATACAATAGGATTCTTCAAATACGAAAGTCTGGAATTTTGAAACGCTTACAGAAAGAGTGGCTTCCTCAAAGAAAGCAATGCCTTGACCAGAATCAATCCGGTTTCAATGACGCAACAATTTACGACGTTGGTGTTTTGCCACTTATTTGGCTATTTGGATTTTTCATCAGCTTTTTTATCCTACTCGTTGAGCGTCTCATACATAGGAAGATATGATTTCAATTTTTTAAGTTTTATTGTAACAATTTAGAATGAATAAAATGGTCCATATAACTTGCACATAAAAAGGTATTGTTGAATACTGAATTGAGGCTTTGGACTTTAGGAATACATATCATTTTACCAATTCTCCAGGAAATCTAGTTCCACAATCCTCAGAACTTAAAGCCAGAACTAATCTATTTTGATATGATTTACAATAGGATTCCTAACAGGCCAGGATCAGGATGATCATGTCCTTCTGCCTCTGAGTCTTTCGTAAATAGAATTGGATTGTAATATTTAGGGGAACCTTTCCTACTTACGACTTTCCCGATGAAAGTGCATTGAGTTGAAAAATACAACTGGCTATGCAATTTCATCCCATGTGAAATTTTTTGAGAGGAAAATACGGCTTAGCCATTATTTTGTAAAATACGTACTTCATTGTAGAACCTGCGGTGGGGGCTTACACTTTACGTCATATAGATATGTTCATAGACTAACTGAGGTATGAGATTCTGAAATACAATTCTGGCTTTCACTTGAAATCTTCCTAATGTTGACGGTCTTTGCCATCCAAGTAAAGTAGATGCTCTTATGTGGAATTGCTGGACAACGCCAGACAAGCCAGCCAGTGTCCTCATAGAGAAGCCAATAAATTATGAATTGGAAATCCTAAGATTCCCTTGTAATCCGAAATTGTTAAAGTTTTCTCTGTTCAACCAACTGGTCAGTATGGACACTATGAAGCAAGGAGAGTCCCTCTCAAATTTATTACTTGGGTCACCAACAACGGTTTACTCATGGATTTGTAACTCATGTTTGAATTGAAATGGTAGACGACTTCCATTACATTATTACTAAAGATATAAACCTATCATATACTTTTCTTTTTTTATTTCGAAAATTACTGTCCTGTCTTACTTTAACTTTATTACAAGGGCTTACCTTTTTGATCAGTTCAACACTGGGGACAGACATAATAAGTTTATACGTTTTGTTTTATTTCATGCATTCACATTTCATGCAAACTATTGCAAACTCCAATTAAATAATCAGTTTGGAGTAGTTTTTTTTAAAAAAAGTTATCTAAATTAATATTTTTGAAATTATTTTATTTTTTATTATCAAAGTTTGCAGAGGTCGGTGATTTAAAGCCTTTACATAAAAGTCAATGCCCATTAGGAATTCAGTCAGATCATACTATAATTTTCGATGAATGGATGGACGAGAATCTTCGAAAGATAAAAGTGAATCATTAATGTCAATATTCTTATGTGATTCGTGTGACCATACTGCTAAATTACCTTATCTGTTTATGAATGGTTTGTGAAACCAGCTGATGGTTGCAAAATCTGAAATATCATGCATGTAATTTCATTAAAACTTGTAACCTTTTTGAACTCTTTCCCCTATGACTATTACATTTATCAATTATCTTACACTTTGTTCAACATTCAAAGATTGTTATTTGCATTAAACACTCGTTTCAATTTATTTAGGAGTGTTTACTTCAGCTGCAGTTTTACTGTTTTACTGATAGTCTAACTCAACAATATATTCTTTGTTGATGATTAAATACATATAAAAGCTTAAAGTAGGAAAGAAATAATATTTTAATCCGAGTAAAAATAAATAAATGACATGCTTTCAGTTGGTGTTAACTTTATTAACAAAACAGTATTGACCGGAACAAAGCCATGCAAAGTTTAATTTTGGGATGAATGATGAATGTTGAGATAAAAATGTATTTAACAATTTTTGATAATAATAAAAATTGGATCAATAAAACTCGATAATAATTAATGACATGTCTTAAAAACTTAAGTAAGAAAGAAGAAAAAAATAACAATTCGGATTTACATTAGGTCAGCATAATTATATTTATACTTGAAAACTGATGAAAGATATCACATTTCGTTTCAAAATACATTGCAGAGTACTTATATTAGCTCAAAAATTAAATCTTGAATTAAACCGTGTTAAAATCCACACTATAAAATTTTAGAATGAGTAACTGTTGAATCAGGATGAATGACCTGCAGCAAACTGCATCCAAATAAATGGAATAAGTTAAATACAATGTGGGCGTTTCTTTATTCAGTTCAATCTGAACGAGTAGAGCAATAATAGTGCAAAGTCAGCTAATTGTACATGAAAGAATTGCATTTATTCCAATGAATTTGCATAACATCCTTTTCCTTCCTCACGGTTATTGGTACATTAAATTTTTAACAACTAACTATATGTGTTATATTTATTGTATTTAAAAAAAATCAAAATTATTTAAAAATAAATGACGTCATTCGTTTAACCAGTTCGAATCATTATCCGACACCAGTTGTTTCGCTTAGACTTCCAAATAATTATGTTTCCAGGAAGAATATCGTATGTAAACAATAAACACTGCATTTTGTGCATCTCCATTTCTATCTTCCTTTTAGTAAATACAGAACAGGCGGAATATTATCCGTTTCCATGCATTATCAGTTTCAAGAGACCTTTTTATCAAATGTATCGAATTGCTAACATAAACAATGCTTGTATTTGCATACTTGTTTGACTTCTTGTGGCACGCTCCCCACAATTATCAATAATGATGACTAAAGTGACTCAAGTACAAGCATAAACAAATTAAGTAAATATTGGATGGTGATAAACAAATAGGGATAAAACCCATTGAGATGAAAAGCTGTATGATTTGTTTCAAACCTAATGTGAATAATTTCAGGTATAAAATTTAACGTTTCGTCTATCTTCCATTCGTTGTGTCGAAATCGTCATGATCTCTTTTGTGTATTTCGTCTTTAGTAAAAAGATTGAGACGAAACTGATGAAAGTATACGCTATAAACGTGTTAAACGTACAGTCTTTTCTTAAATCTGCTCTTTGGTACTATAGAGTATCGTAAATGTATTTGTCGCATTCATGGGGAAAGTCAATGAAGTGGTTCATGGAATAGTAGATCGGCCGGACACACCGAAACCGTTTCCGCATCACAAAGAAGGGAAGATTTTTACGCCTTGTTAAATCCTGAACGGCTGATTGGATGCTTCCAATAGAAGATCTGATTTTCACCCGTGGCTCATGGCTTGACTTCAGATAAATGCTCCAAACTTGTCTCCCTCAACTTACAAGAACAAAGCATATGACGAGATGAGCAGTACACATATAGATTGTGGTCGTGAATTACTGTACGGATGTTTCACATTTTGTGTTAACTCGGATGCCAATGCCACAATGAAAGTAATACAACGGGAAATCTAATCCAACCAAGTTCAAGAAGTCCATTGTCAAACCAAAGGATTACTTCGACCGTTCATTTCACATCCTTTGTGAATTTAAATGACCAACAAGGTTACAAATCTCCCAATAAATACATAAATTCCATCAAAACGTCTGTTTATACTTTGACAAATGAAGAAATATCTTTTTTAAAATTTTAAATACAGATGTTGTTTTAGTATAAAGTTAAAGTTCGTATGTTCTTAGAATATTTTGTCGTAGATGTGTTTCGAACAAGTGTGCAAAACCATGCAGTTTTTCATTTAGGGTACTACATAGTTTTGTTTATATTCGGCTGTTAAAACATGTTGTTTCCTTTTCTTAGCATTGGTTGACTTTATTCAGTTTGTGACAACGAGGGTGTATTAGGGCATGAGAAATGTGCAAAAAAGAGAGATAGCGATTGAGAACCAGTTGAAAAAATAGGATGACAAACGACGCCAGAGGAAAAGAAAAAGTGATGTGTGTGTAATTGGATGAGCTGGTTCCCCTTCACAGTTACATATATCCCCGAATTCGGACGCCCAAACCAGGGAGCAAGACCAACTCTAGTACAGATACATATATATATATTCTGCTGCACAATATATAGGAGATATATTTATTATTACTCAGCCAGTTGTAGTAAAAGAGTAGAGAGGCATCGACAGATCACCCAAAAGGAAAGTGGATCATTTCAGAACATAAGGTCTTTGAGAGTAGGAGGAAACTTAGACACCAGTTTTTACGAGCTTTTTACAACCAATATTTGAGTAGAAGGAGATGGAGTGTATTAAATCTGAAATCTGGATAAGGATTAGTTACATTTATGATTGTGAGAGTATTATCAAATATTGGATTTTATGAGTTTGACTAGGGAGAGTAAAACAGGAGAATATTGGCGATGATAGATATGTAACAATTTGTGTCAGAATTGTCTTGTCAGAAAAGTGGATGAGAAGGATCCTGCCGCCCATAATCAAGTCGGCTGTCATCTCTCCTACAATCATTAGCGGTTCTCGGGTGACAGTCACCGTCCGGGAAAGCTTCGCCAAAGAGAGAATTTCACACGTCCCTCGTGTCAACATTCATTCACTTCAAAAATTTACTACTACACTTTTATTTTATAATAATCATATCTAATCCGATGAGAGAATGTGTTCAAGGAATAAGGAATTTGACAGTTTCCGATGTTCTTTTCCCCTCTACTTTCCCGTCCTGTAGCCTCACTCCCTAAGTAGACGTGTGCTTGTAGCTCTTCATTCTTACATATTGTACATTTCGTATCACTCATCTCACTATTTGTTATTGGTATCGTCTGCTTTACATTCTCTGTCCTTGTTTAATGATTTTAGCATATTAGTCTGACAAGAAATTTATAATTTATGATAAGCTAAAAAATGAATACATATACAAATATATGAATATAGCCTGGCGTGTTAGTTGATCAGTTTGAGGATACTGGAATAGAAGTCTTTATGACTGTATTTTTGGCTACAATATTAGAAACATATATACTTGGTCAGAATCTCCAAACACAATTACGAAATGATGAAAAAATCCGGATGAAATGGAGAAAGTAGCCCGAAGGGCCAATTTATTGATGTCGCTATAATGTGAGATCCTATTACTGGAACTAATCTGGCACAAGTGACTATTTTACGCCCCATATACTTCATTGTATCCCTGTTCATTTAAGGTTCTATTCGGTGCATACTAAACAGTCCATGTAACACAATGCCCCAAATCCCTACAACTTTGGCTCTTTTGG